>QEWY01000073.1:167045-259833 GCA_006503575.1 Baylisascaris schroederi | reverse complement strand
AATCGTTGAACGAGCAAATATTCGAGCTCACTGCATACGGAATGAGCTTTACTTTGTCTTTCTTGTCGCTGTTTATTTGTGCTTCTTTAGTTGGCTGCTATCCTAAATCACTGCCTTTTTCTTTGTGCATTTTTGTGAAATTGTCGCGCACTGGCTGTATTTTTCACCTACCGTATTGCTTCGAATAAAACCCCTGGTATTGAAAATTTTATTGAGGGTATTATTAAAAGCAGTTGTTTGAAGGAGATGTTTTCCATAAAGACGCTTAATTTTTTTTGTCGGTTTCGTCAAAAATATTGTTTGCATGAAAGGTATTTTAGTCCTGAAACATTGACTACAGTTGAGGGAGCTATCTCAACGAAAAAAAAAAAAAGAAAAAAAAGAGAGAAATCGTTGAACAAGCAAATATTCGAGCTCACTGCATACGGAATGAGCTTTACTCTGTCTTTCTTGTCGCTGTTTATTTGTGCTTCTTTAGTTGGCTGCTATCCTAAATCACTGCCTTTTTCTTTGTGCATTTTTGTGAAATTGTCGCGCACTGGCTGTATTTTTCACCTACCGTATTGCTTCGAATAAAACCCCTGGTATTGAAAATTTTATTGAGGGTATTATTAAAAGCAGTTGTTTGGGATATTATTAAAATGAGAGTTATTTTTACTGCGTAAAGTTTCAACAAATGTAACAACAGTAATACAACATTTCAAATCTTTGAAATCATGAAAAACTTTTCTTGGAATTTCGCGAAGATTCGAGATGAGGTGAAAAGGGAACATTTTTGGGCCAAAAGTATTTATGTTTGCAAAATTTTTCAGGGGAGAGGGTTGTCGGAAGGGGAAATTTATTAATCGCAGGGTTTTATTCCATATTTTGCGGCATTTTATCTGTACATCTGCTTAATGCTAATTGCTCTTGCTATGTGTCCACTGGATTTGTCCATTCGCCCACCAGGTATGTCTGCGTGGCAACTATGTACCAGATATATACACGATCCAGCGTGCTGTGTGACAACCTAATTCATTTCATCCACTAGTCTTTTCTTTCTCTTATGAATTGAAAAGCACTGACTGTAATTCTAGAGCACAAATGTGAATGCTTGAAGAGAAAGCATATCAATTATTTTATGTTTTATCACCCTGTTCCGTCTCTCACGATTGTCACATGAAAGTTATATGCCACCCATCGGCACAATGATTTCTGTGGTAAATGCTCACTTCGATAATGCTATTTTCCTGTCTTACACGTTACGTTGTTTGCAGAAAATCTCTCGAGCGAGAGTTTCTATTGATAGCCGATTCTCCATTGCCTGTTGCTAATTGCCGAGCCATTTTTGACACAACATTCCAAATTACTAAATGTTTTTAGGCTGTTTATTGGAACCAACGGAATGAAACTTGAATACATGCTTCTAAGTTCGAAAAATCCTTAGAAAGTTTTGACTTCAGACGTAATATGCCTAAGAGCAGTGAACGTTTTCAAAAACTTTCCATGTTGTCAGAGTATGCTCCATTCTCTCACTAAGTTGCGTGCATCGCTGCAACACTTCGCTTATTAAAGAAGTGTTGCACAACTACGTCGCATTTTATCACACAGCAGTGATCTACGAGATATCGCTTGGATAACGATGACAGGAATGCAATAATCCACAAAAGTGGATGACACTGTTGCTGCTACAATTATTGAAACTGTTGAATGGTTATTGTGTTGCAAATGCGAATATTTGTGTCTGTTATATATTTGGTTAGGGATTTGGTTTGTGATGCACTTCATCCTCGTCCTATGGTCACTTTTCTTGTAGCTCTTTTTTTCATTTATTTATTTTTAATATGTTGGTTATCTGCAAATTCACTGGCCAAAGATCGCGCATGTTGCCTTTTAAGTTTTAGAAAGTTGTTCTTATTTCGGTCGACGATTCTTTGATGCATGTTTTTGCATCCAGCACCCATAGACCGTCCTGCAGCTAAGATCATCTAACATATAGAGTGTTTTTTCAGAAATATGCATGCATCATCTCATATACATTCTTTTTACTCCATCATTGCGTTTTTTTCTTTCGCTATTCCCAATTCCTAGGTAAGCGTAAAGTTACCAAATGCTTATTGCCTTATCTTCAAAAGTTAATTAGTGACAAATATATATTTCAATTGAAACAAATCGTTTAATGCTCATTAGTAGCGAATACGCATCAGGTCTATTCATAAGAGTTAATGTTATATGATCTCTTGGTGAAAGCCGCTCTACCAATTTCTTTATGGCATCCAATGTTCACAGCCGCTTCATGAAAGAATGTTTAGGTATTGCCGTTTAATTGACATAGGCGCATATGATATTCTCATATGACTGAAAATATATTCATAAAAGTCTCAACGAAGTAGAGACTAAACAAATCGCATAATGATATCTCTCAGCGGGAAAGACGTTGAACCACGAGAATACGGTAGTGCGTGTGGACACATCGGCGAAGGCTCAAGCTCAGGTGCAACAGAAGGCGCAAACTGGAAGCAATACGAGCAGTCCAAGGCCAACTGCATTGCCAGGTTCGCAAGTGCTTGGTGTACCGTCTGGCAATAATGCCCCATTCGAGACTATGCATATCATAGCACTGTGTGAGTTCACTCGTGCACCACATTTACGAATGATTGCATCCGTCGATTTTTGGTGCACTCACATCAGCTGTGGATTCGACGTTCGATTTGCGTCGTATCCTTGTCTCGAATATATCCTTCCTCCTAATAATAGTGCATGCACGTGCGACGGTTATCGTGCTCATTGCCTGAGCGTTTCTGCTTTATCGCACAATAATGATGCACGGAGTGCAGCTGTTTGCATCGTTTGCAAACGATGTGCCGCTAACAAATGAGAGGATTTTCAAGAAGCTTATTGGAAAACGCTGTTTTGCTACTAAATATTTTTGAGCATTCCAATGAGGTCATATAAACGCATTCTTTGGTCATGCTCAAGCATATATGTGCTTCGGGATATGCTAACACGATTTGTTTTATGCTAACACGAGTTGTGTTATGCACTATGAACTCAATTTACTTGTCTATTTCGAACGTTCAAAAGTATAACACAGTGTTTTTAACAACACTGGGAGCTTCTATTAATAGTCGGCTATCAATATGCTTCTCTTAACGTCGCTTATGATGGGATCATTTGTTCAACAACATAGTGGCACATTTTGGGAGGAAGTTCCGCCTCACTTTGTCCCCTTTTTATCCTATTTTTTGCACCATTTTTGCACCAACATTTCAGGTTTTGAAATGTATAATTTACTTAAATAAAAGTTCGCTCATTTCAACGGAATTTGCCTATGGGAACTGGGTGTTTGCCCGTAATCACGTTGTTAAACTTCCTCTCTGACTGGTTTGGCACTAGTTGGCATGGTAGTTGCATGCTTCGGCTAGATACTATAGTGTTGCATGCTACATTAGCAAAGACTTAAAGCCATCTCCCATATATTTAATATCTATTCTTCATCTGAGTGCACATAGCACAAAGTAAAAGGGTAATAGGGCATTTAATTAAGCGTAAGTGTAAGCGGATTATTGTGATCCTCACCACACAATGCGGGCTTCGAAAGCACTTTTATTTTTGCATTGAATTGAATTGAATTAATTAAAAACATTCCGTTTTGAGCTTTCCCATGATCGTTTTATTTATCTCGTGACATCGCGTTACTCCACTTTAACTCTCAAAAACAGGTTTTCCTTTAGCACTCATATTCTTTCTAAAACGCCAACTTCAATTAACTCAATTTTTGTCGATCACTGCTAGGACGTTGAATTGTCTCGAGTGTATTATGCTTATTAGTGAGGACCAATTTCATCCCACAAGGTTATCATTATTGATGGAATTAATACGAACAGCGAAGTAGTAGAGAAAAAGGTGGCTACTGTACGACGTTTCATATATGACTGTTAGATAATGTTGTATTTCCACGTAGGTATGGGACTTTCACAAACGTCCAGTTAACTCATTTTTGGAAAAGAGTTGATAAATAGCAGTATATTTACGATCTTAGTGATAAAGGGATTTGATAGTGTTGGAAAAGAATTGTGAATGACAACAGAAATTTAACATTAGTGCTTCTTTAGTATGTTGGTCTGATCTGGATTCAGAGCATGTTTTATATAATTTCGCAGATTTTAGAATTGTGAAAAGCTGAATGTCGCAGAAATCGATCTGTATATATTTATTCAATCAGATTACCGGTAGAGTAGTAACTTTAAACGGAAGTTAATGTTTGAACGAATGCTCTTTTCTTTTTTTATCGTTTATGCAATCCAACAGATTTTAGGTAATTCCTGAAGTTGCTATGAAATCATGAATGGTGCCTTATGTACGGTTCAGATTTTCAAATATTCCGGCGCGAACTTTCGAATAAATTTAAATTGCCTAGGGCGGAGAGATCTTTCAAGGGGATCAAAGCAGTGTACAAAATAGCAATCCGAATATTTTATCTCCAAAGCTTACTATCTTGCGCCGCATTGTGAGCATAATTGAATACATTGATGGCATAACGATGTGAACCTTTTTGCGAGCATTCTCTGAGCTATAGTTTCTCGGGCGTCAAGTTTTACTAGGCGTGGCAACTGTAGCCGCAAGCATCGTTTCATCTTTCGCGATTCGGCAGCTCGCGACCTACACCACCAAAGCTCGATCTGCGTGCAACCCTAAGGTCATCGACAACTAGCTATTGACTGCATTTACGAGTCTAGTTGTTGCCTGCTGAGAAGCTCTCTTAGTGCGTTGATTAGTTGGGATGTATTGAATGGTCGAATTCACGGTCATTCTTTGATGATCGTTGAGGAAAACGCCTGCCTCTGATTGCGATGCTCACTTCATCGTCAGCGCCATCCGACATTCGAAGTATTTTTCATTTTTTTCCCGTTGGTTTCATTATAATCGAATTTGTGGAATGATCCACGAGGATACACAATTGTGATGATTTTTCAAGTGCACGTTTCTAAACATAAATTTAAGTATTTGTAGATCTCTCTGAGCCTAACAGCATACTCTTTTCAATTTCTTGCTGCATTTACTTACGTGTCCTCATCATAATTGACAGCTGTTGGAAATAGAGTTTTTCTGGACTTTTTTATCTGCCACTTTCGATCGGCTGAAAAAATTCGATTAAGCGAAATCATTGATCGTGTAAGATTTCTATCCGTTTCCTGAATTGTAGCGTCATAATCGTCAAATTGAAAGCATGGATGGAGTATATTTTCCTCGACATGGATTCATTCATGTTTTGCACATAGCAATCTAAGAAACACAAAAGTTTGCCACAATCTATTAAGTGCTTATCGCTAAGCATAATTTGTTCACTAAATCACAAAAAGTAGATCGATAAAATGACTATGGTATGGGCAATAGGTATGAAATTCCTCCTCTTTGATACTCTTCTCACTCCGTAATACTAACATTATCATCGCAATTTCGCATTTCTTTCCTTATGCGTCATCCTATGAAGAATTGCCGATTCTTAATGTTTTTTTTTTCGAAGGCATGCACATGTATATGTATCCATGCAATTTAATAGGCTCAAAGAGTAGGGCATTGACACATCAATCAAGAAATCTATCATTGTGGTTACTGCTATGAGTTGGATTCGTATCGGCACATATAACATTTATACAAACTTTTTTTGAAGGTTTAATCTTTTCGAGTTATTTGTTATAAAATTCTGTTATGTCAGCTTTTCTCCTAACATTAATTCGAACATCTCATTCTTAATAGTCCTTGTAGAAACAAAAATAGATTCGAAATATAAACGACCGCTTTTCAAATTATGTGTAGTTTCCTAGCTATAGCGCTAATTCATCTGTTAGCCTCTAACAGGTTTCGCAAATCTGTTAGTGAGCCTTGGGTAAATTTTTTCCCATATAAATGCGTGCTTAGGTTAGGCTTGCCTCCTCCTTGACAAGAAACTGCAATGGTCGTAAATCGTGGTAGTTTTGTGATATACTCAAGCTTTGTGGTGATGGTTCTTACCCGCCATTGAAAGTAATTCTTTGGTAAATGACGAAAGAGGACTGCTGCATTTTTCGTACAGCCTTACCTAATATTTTGTTCCACTTAATGTAGCATCATTATTTAGGCAAATTTAAGGCAACGGTATCGTTCACTTACGCACAAGTTTGCTTAACAAATTTTTCATTTAGCTAGATAAGTCGTTCGGCTATCGAGAATTTTAAATAAATCTAAAATTTTCACCGACTTAGCGAAATATTAAATGAGGAATTATGCATTTTTAAAGAATATGATGTGAAAATTCAGAGACCTCTCCCACTTTGCTCAGAAACAACTGCCTTTGAGGTGGCTATAATTTAAGAGAAGTTGTTTTATGAGTTTTGAACGAGAGCGCTAATGTTCATTTCTCGTCAACTGAGCGCAATACAAAATATTTGCATAATATTTTCTACGTAAAGTAGACTATGGATGCAATATATCTGCATAGACATTAATAGAATGTTTTCTCTTCTATTTTATCTCACATTCTCAGCAATTCATCATCTTCAAAATCTCTGTTTCCCATTCTATGACGTATTTTGCTTTAGCGCTATCGGCTTTAATAATACGTCAAAAAGCAATGCTGCTGCTTAATATTTTAGCAGATCACTCCACGTCTTTAAGGTTCTCCAGGATGCTGCAGGATACTTGACGCTATATGCTTCTTGCTATGATGAATAACCTGTGTGCTAGTTCCATGTTTGTATATCTGTTTTTGCACGGACAATTAGGACAACCCGTTCATCCCTAAAGAGCACAACCTTTCGAAGTCTTATTCTCTAAGAGTTTTTTTTTCCGAATCCAGTTTCGTTTTTTCTTCTTCCTGTTCTTCACTCTATAGAAATTTTATTGATATCATTCATTTATGCTAACGGGAAGTTATGCAAACAATTCCCATGAGCCTTCTTTTTGTTTACTTGAGGAAGGAAGGAAGAACGAATAAGTGCACATACACTAAAACTGATTGCATGGTTTTGCGTAATCGATGCATTGCATTGCCATGTTTTATGCATGTATGTCTTACAAGCAATAAAATGCAAACCCTGAGTGATCGATGATACGAGGGAGCTTTGTTTAACTTTGGTAGCTTTAATTATATTCAATTGAATGAATTACAGAAATTTTAACTACAGATATAGTAAAATTTTTACACAGTCATCAACAATTTAGAAAGTATTAGCACATTGAGATGCAATTAAAAATATTCTTCATAGCTTCGTAACATTTGTGGCAGTAATGATGTTATAACACACTTGGGATATGCTGATTGCTAGTGGTTTGTGTAAATATTTTTGTACGGCTTCGCTATCAGCTTTGCTAAACTTTCATGAAAAATGTTTTGCATTATTCCAACTTTCATTTCCGTTCTCTTCTTGGAGAATTTACTAATGGCATTGGTATACGTTGTCCTTCAACTGGTTTTTATAATACTCGAACTTTCAATGTTTTATTGGAAATTAATCCACAACATTAGCACTAACGAATTTGTTTTTGAATAGGATCTCAATTTATTTGGTAGATATTGCTTTCCTTCCTTATAAGCCCTGGGATTTCTTCTGCTTATCAAATTTAAAAATTGCCTTATATTTAACTCTTTTATATGAAAGGCGAATTTATAATTCTATTGTTTTTTACGGGGAAGCTAAAATCTGAGATATAGGCATGCACTGGAGCCCAAAAACTTCTCTTTTCTTAATTTGTGACAGTTGAACGGATGCCTACGAAAAAATGAGAAGAGAAAAGCTTACAAGTGAAAAATATATAATTGTTTTCAAAGTTTTAAATTTATTAAACTGTTTGTTGGATACTTTCAACGATACATTGGTGACTTTCTTGAGCAACTCGTTTGGATGGCAATGGGAAAAATTTGAGAGAATACTTTGGTGAAGAATTACCGAAGTGTTTTTTGCAAGATGAGACGTTGTTTTTAAGGCATTATGAGATGATCATTTCTGCAGATAGCATTCTCTTTGAATATTGCTCAAAATCTAGTAGCAGCATTACAAAGCTTATAAATTACTAATGACTTTCATGGCGGCTGCTGCTGAAAAAATTGTTTTTGCTTTACTTCATCTAAGGAACGCTACCGGCGATCGTAGTTGAGGAGTAATCTGCGATCGCTGAAGAGATGTCGAATAGGAAGGGGAGTTTTTTCTTTATATTTCAAAAGTTATATTGCATATGAGTTAGAAAACGCAATAAACGAACAATGTGGTTTTGTATTTCTAGAAAATATCAGTGAAAATGGGAGATTTGATGGCTGCATGAACCTTCAATCCCCTTTATATGTTTTCTTTTTCCTTTCCAACTTGAATAGTAAAGTAGAAGAACTTCACAAAATATATGGTTGTGTCCATTAGTGTTTTGAATTTGCATCAAATATGATGGAAACTCCTTGTTTACTTTCACTTCTTACGAATTAATATTTAACGTTTTGCAGCACAAAAACAGGAAATCGTTCGTGTCACACAGCAACTACTGGATGCGATTTCTTGCAAAGATTACGATTCATACGCGTGAGCTTTTTTTTTTTATTGCATTTCACTTTATTAATGCAATAGATATCGCTCAAAATAAGATATATCTTTGGGAAATTTGCTCTTTCCACTCCTTCCCCAGAAGCGTCCAAAGCCTTTATTCCCTAAGTGGTATATAGAGGGCGCATTTCATTATATCTTTGCTGTTTTATCCTCGAGGAACAAAGATGATCGAATTTGTCGACTTAGAACAAACGCTTGAGCTGTCATTCTTAGTAAGTAATATAGGCTGATCATGCACAAATTATTAAATAATCTAAAATGCGCTTTCACTTTTTTACTCCTTTTCTTTTTGTTTAAGCTCCCGCGAGTGCGTTCCTGTTTTTCGAACAACGTTCTCTGCATTTTGCTTGCATTATGCACACCTACGCTTTCAAAAGAACTGCTATTAAAGAGAGTGTGCAGTTTTCTGTGCTGAGGAAGGGATGGGGGAAGGAGATCGTATGAGGAGGTTGTAAGTGTCACAGCCAGGGAGGGAGTGCGAAGGAGGCCAATGCATCATTTCCACAAATATTCATTTCATATTCTATGATTTCATCGCTTACAAATGAGCAATTTTAACATTTTGCCTTAGGAACATCGTTTGCGCAAAACTGAAATTTTTACTGAAAGCTATTTACTGAAATATTTCAAAGCGTTCAAAGGGAGAAATGTTCGATTAATAATTTGAATATATAACATATTCAAATGATTGTTTCACATTCTATCTCCGTCCCATTGATGAACAGTTTCCTCAGAAAATTTATGCTGAAGACGGGATTAATAGTTGAGAATTTTAGGAAATTATGCGATCCATCGATGACATGCTTCGAACCGGAAGCATTGGGCAATTTGATTGAAGGCATGGACTTCCATAAATTCTACTTTGATAACAGTATGTTGCTCATTTTTTATTTATATATTCCATTTTATTCTTACAATATTTTTTGGATCATCTTGCATTTTCTCGAAAGTAGTTTGCATTTCATCGAATGTTGTAAGAACTGCAACCGGAAGTGTCTTTTCGTGGGGTATGAGTCCAGTTTCTTATCAGTAACATGTTGCTGCAACATTGAATGGCACTGATGAAATGTTAAACACAAATGCAGTTGGAAGCGTTTTTGGAACAGCGGATAATTTAGATTGAAAGCAATCGAAGCACTTTTGGTGGGATGTTCCATCCGATCAGTCTTTTTGTCTAAAATGGTCTGAAGAAAACTCTCCCGCTTTCCTAGATAAAAAAATCCAAGAACTTTACTCAAAAAACACATGCATCTCCATTGGTTTTATTCCGTATACACCATTTATTTAGAGTAGACTGAGTCAATCCTAAGATATCACTTTCTACAGAAATGAGCTTGTGGAATACACGTATTTGTACCGCATAGCTTATGAACGTTGAGTGGAATTCAGGTGCCGGAATTCGCGGACCAAAGATTCACACGACTTTGCTCAATCCGAACGTGCATCTGATGGGTGACGAGGGTGCCTGCATCGCATACATACGTCTCACTCAATTCATTGACAGGTTCTTCTTTCTTTTCCCTTCAAGATCACCCATCCTGTCTGATTGCTTCAAGGTGCTTTTCAAAGATCAATGCAAGAAGAAATCGATGTAGGAGTCTGGGGTTAGATTAAAATGTTGGGCACTATTCTATCATCTAACCGTATACCTGTTTTGCCAAGCTATGGCATCCATCCAGAAGGAAAATTTTGGTGTGATCAGTGTTCGCACTAATTTATTGAATGACATCAAAAGAAACAAATCCTAGAAACCAAACCGTTAATATAGTCGAGTTTTAGGAACGGTGAAGCGCGTTCACGACAAGCACAAGAGACTCGAGTCTGGCAAAAACGCAATGGCCGTGGTTGGGTATGTGTACACGTTCATCGGACGGGAGCACCATCATCCGTGAATACGGCCGATTGTCATTACTGATTTTGCGCTTGCCATCTCTTTCATAGTTTTGGTTAGCATCGCCGCTCGCCTACCGAACTGCCAACAATCTCTGCAATTCGTTCTGCTTTCATCCATGCATAGTTCCATGAATCCGATGAGTTCAAACGCCATCAATGACTTCGATCGGCGGTCGGTAAGCGCTGGTAATGAACCGACAGATTAAATTCGATGCAACTTTTTTACGGGTCGAACCGAGCTGCAAGGAGGATTATACATGTTCGAATTAATAGTAGGCCATATAAGTCGCAGAAGATCCAAGAAATTTATGGATCAAGTGTGAAGTTGTGCTTCTTCTTTTAAGTATCGCCTAGTTGGTTCATTAGCGACGGTGCTATGGATCGTGATAATTAGCACAATGCTTCGTTGGCTGAAAATATTGATATGTGCTGAGTGAAGTGAATGTGATTATTACTTGTTTTTTTTTTTTTAATCAGCACAATTATTTCTATAAACTGCATTTGGGCGTTTTTTTTTTCTTGCTCGCTTTCAAAAGCACCATCAACGGTGCTTGTTGCACTCGCCAAATGCGTGCGTATTTGCAACTTTTTTGCACCGCTCTCTTCTCTTTTCTTCATTTTTTTTCGTATTGTTGTTGCAAATCAAGCATTGGGAAAATTTGTGACGTCAGTACACCAAACGCAAGCGGTTACCTAAGTGGTCACCTTTTTCTCTACGAAAATTTCTATGAAAACAATACACGAAGGAATAGCATTCGTATATCACTGAGATTCTTAGCTGTAAAAAAAGAACACTTTTCTTTCATATTATTTGAGATAGGCAGCCAATCGCGTTGAAAAATTCTCCCCCTCCCCCTCCCTCCCCCCATTGTTGATGCAAACGATATTCTTGTAAATTCGGACGTATTTTTGGCGTAAATTAAGTTGGTGAAATTTTTAGACGTTGTATTTGCTGCTCGCTGCTGCGTTTGTTGCTTTTCTGTCTCTCCAATTTCCTGTGTGCCTATGCTGAATTGTCGTTTGCTTCTTAGAAGATATTGCTATTTTTATTATTTTAAGAGCTGTTCAACTTTTTTTGTTTTGTGAATATTTTCAATTGAAATTTCTCTACCAGAAATTCAGTTGATGATGCTTTATGTACAGGCAAATTGTCCAACGTTTTTCGGAAGTAACGATCGACGTTGAGCACAAATAAACAGTTCGTTGACATGTGAAATTTTATGATGTTACGTTGATTTTAGCGTATTATTGCACTCGCAACGCATCCACCGGTGTCGATCGAGCCGTTGTTTAATGTTGAAGATGCCACTTTAGCCTCTTTCACATAGTTCTTAGCTAAACACGTTGGCAAATTGCCCTCATTTTAACGTCTCGGTAATGCAGTTCATTTGTTTGCATGTTTTGCCAGCATTGCGTCATATTTAGGCTATAGGTGATTTTGTTTTGCTTTATAACTTCTAAGTTATTTATTTTGTTTCGCGTACGAAGGTTTGATTTTTATTAGATATTTTATAGTTGTGTGCTGTTACAGCGTTTTCAATTGTGTTTGTCAAATGTGTCGAGAATTTCGCTTTTCTATGATTTTAAAGTAATTTTCGTTGGATTTTTTCTGGTTAAAGTTAAACCAGCCATATATATATAATTTGCCAACGCGCGCTGATCTGTACGGTTCAATGCACCCATTCATTTGGAGCACCCCCAAGCCAAGAGCACTTTTTTGAGTGCGCTGCATGAGAATTGTATCACAATAAACGTAATAAAGTGTTGAATGTGTTTTGATCTTGCATTAAATATCGCTCAGGGTGTGATTCGATTGAAATAACCTCGCGAACAATGAATGACCTTAGCAGTATCAACGGCTTCTAACATTTGAATAATAGCAGCAGGTTTTTTACAGTCTGACGAGGCAATACCGCTAAGGGAGTAGTAAACAGTTAAATGTTCTAATTTAAATACAACAGTTGGAGCACATAAGAATGTAAAGGGTGAGGCTTCGATTTGTAGTGTCAAGCTTCGTCGATGTGTCTTTGCAAGTAGATGATTGGTTTGCTTTTTTTACACCATGTAGTGAATGAATGACGTTTAAAATGTTTCCTTCGTCACTATCTTCGCATATAGCGAACGAGAGGTTATCCGTGTGACGCAAGATTATCGGCACGAGGAAGGAAATCCCGTTCGTTTTTTACGGTTCATTAAATCAACGATCGCTGAGTAATTGAGGTGAGCTTGATTGCATCGAGCTGTTTAGTTACTTTTCTACAAAATTGTGGATTCAAACAGCCATGACAGACGCATACATCCAGTTGTAAAAGTGGTGACGCTCATGTGATATGCCGAATTACATATTAAGAGGCGCAATACTCGAAAATGATTTAGAGCATAATTTTACGAAAAAATATACCGTGCACTTCTCAAATTAGTTACAAATTAAGCCAACTTCAGTTTCTATTTGATTGGGAAATTGGGTTTTTCTTGTCTTTGATATTCGAAATATAGCATAGATCACGTGATGAAATAAATCTCAGTCGATAATTCATGTTTCTTAGATCAATCAATCCACTTCAGTGTTTTTGTATTAATTGAGTGGAACAGCTACAACCATTAATTGATCGATGCTGATCGATAACCTAAGTAAAAGCTAAAGAACACATCAACGGCTATCACTTTAAGGTCGACGTTTTCCAGTTCGCCCCCTTTGTAGGTTTGTAGACTCGCCTCCTTTTGCTTCCTTTCAGATTTCATTTTAAAAGTGAAGTTTCTAATTCTCTGCTTATATGAAATAGATAATGAGATCTATTTCTTTATATCGATTAGTATTTAATTTAGGGAATTCGAGGAAATTTTGCTTATATCTTCTTCTACAAAGTTGATTTTAAAAAGTGGAGCTTTGCAATGGGTGTCTTTTCTAAAGTGCAATTTTTCGACTATACAGTCGATCGAAATCGTTAGAATATAGAATACATCTGCAAGTGGTATATTTTAGCAACTATTTTCAGTCAAAAGATCAATGAGAATTTTTTTGCACGACCATCAATCATTTCATCCACACCAGCTGAAAAGTTCAAATTTCAGTCTTTGTGTGTACAAGCAACACTCAACTCATACACAATTTTTTCTGGAATTAGTTTCAGTTTATTTCGTTTCATATGTTATATATTCAACGGATAATTATTTTATATGTTTTATAGCTCTCAGTAAATAATAGTACTTTGTTTAAAAAGATCAAAGCTATTGCCGAAAAGTGAGTGGGTTGTTGAATGATGAGAGAAAGCATCCCATAGTAACGTATTTTAATTTTTACACTTTGTTCTTTTAATAATTACTAATAATGTAATCTACGGAAAGAGAAATGACCAACCTCTTCTTTTCTATTATACGTTTAGTAACCTTGTTTAACGGGGCAAATAGACCTTCGTTTCAAGCTGTTGAGTCTAACAGCAGCAGTGTCGGGAACGCGGAACGCGTAAGAGGGGAAGAGTCCTGGTATATTCTGAATTTTTTATAAATTTTTGTTCTTTGAGCATTACTAAATATGGGGCTTTTGGATTTAATGTCATATCTGTCGAGCGATGTCTTTGTCGGCACTGTAAAATTTCAATGGGCGGAAATGAACTAGCCTACTAACTTTTACAGTTTCCTCTATTCACAGAAAATTTTAATTTCATAACTCACATCGGAACAGAGGTAAAGAATTTATGAGCACTATGAGAGACGTTATACATTTTAAACGGAAACTTGCCTAAATGTGCTTTAGAAATTTATTAAATCAGTAAATAATGATAGACACATTTGTCTCACTCGTCAACGAAAAAGAGGAGGTGAAAAACGATTATGACGACAATTAAATTCGGTGAAGAATTGACGTCATTGAGAGTATCCAATAATTCACAAGGAAGCCGACACCATATGCGGAATGGACGATTTTATGTGCATCGATCCGTTCATTCGGAATCGGAGATCTACTTAATGAAACAAACAGTCCTCAACAAAAACATATACTGCTAGCATCTTATGCTATAAGATTCCACACTCTGTGAATGATTTTTTCATCCCACAGTAGCTTTTCAAAAAGTGATGAATTAAGCTTTAAGTTGTGTTTCGCAGGTGTCGACTTGAGTGGTAGACTACACCCAATTTTGGTTTCCCTTTCTATTAACAAGTGATCTATTGCGATCAAAGGAGTTTTGTGATCGCAGTAATCGTGGTGATCTTAATTCGTGTAACAGGTTGTATACTCATAATTGTTTGATCTTGATGTGGTATCCCCTGCAGTCTCGCTTGCTAATCAGTGTTTCTTTTTGTTATTCATCGATGTGTGACTTTGTAACCTTCTTCTTCTTTCTTCTCCCCCACTTGCACGCCTTCATTACGCCAAACACGGTCGCACTTTCCCTACTCCATCCCATCCCAGCGAAAGAGGGTGGAGAGGGGGAGGGGGGTGGGGGAGTATGAAGAGCATAAGGAAAGGTGTCCGAATAGTATTGTCGGTTTTATAGCCACACAAATTTTAAAGCATCTCCTTGGCGCACTTCCTCGTTAAGTTTGTGGTAAAGCGTTCCCCTACCGTTCACCTTCACTATTTTTTGAATATATAACATTTTCCTTTTTTTCATCTCATATTCTTGAATTTTGTTGCTATTTTTATGTGTTGAGTGAAGTTATCAGTATACGAAACTATAGATAAGAAGAACACCGAATAATGGCTGCAATTAGCTTTCAGAAGAGGCTTTTTATCACTAAACTTACACATTCAAAAAAAATTTTATAAAATATAGAAAACGCGATTAGGGATGAACCGTGGCTGAAAAAACGTCGGGTAGGTTGTCATTCATCTCACTTGAGCTCTTTTTTCGAAATAGAGTTTCGTGACGACGTTATTATTTGGTGCATTATACTATGAGTGAGGACGTGACAAGTTTAACAAATGTTCATTTTTCGATGTAATGCCAATTTTCTGACTTATGCCAGTTGAGATATTTTATGGGTTCGTGCTAGCTTAATTCTAGCAACTCATATGTTTGAGCTGATTCTCTCAATTATTGCACTCGATAATCATTGTCATTTTCATCATTCTTGCTGACTACTTGCTGATACTCTACGCGTTATTTCTTATTTTTGAAATATCCTGGAATCGTACCGTACCTGATGAAACGTCGTGGATGGGACACTTTCTGAGTGAATGAAATGGTGGCTAAGGATCGAGATTTAGGGGGGGGGGGGATTTAGAGCCAAAATGATAGGAAAGGGAAGAGAAGGATAAAGATGTTAAGAGCGGGGAGATGCGGACCGAGGTGTTAGGAGAAGGGAGGTATGGATCATGTCACAATACCGAAACTAGTTAAGGGGAAAGAATGGAATTTATGTGGGTTTTTTTAAAGCTAAGGATATGCATCTTCAGAGACTGAAACATTCAGAAGTGGAACCCTACTAGCTTTCGTATTCAAAGACAGCTTGGACTGGCCAACTCGTAATCATGTTGCGTTCGTTGCTCGCACAATTATTTTCGAGCTTCGGCAGTTAAATTTTTCGAAATGCTTAGAGGTATCGTTGTGGACCTCATAATATATTAGAAAATATTAAACGTTGAGTAGTATTCAAGAGGTAAGTTACCATGACCATGCGACTAGCATACATGAAATCCGTGAAGTTGCAGATTTTTCCCTTCATATCAAAACTAAACGCCGATCATTTTAGAGCCTAATCATAAAAAGTGATTTGCATATGATGCGTTAATTCTTAACTTCGAGAACAATTTGCATAAATATGCGCCTCGATGTGAAAAGGGAAAACCAACTATTAGAAGTGCACATAAAGGAAAAAAAGGGAAAACCAGGACATGCAAATGCATATTTTTTGAACGTATGCATATTGCTTATCGTAATACTCCTTCTATAAAATATCTCTCCTTAATGCCCATTTTATTTGATTCTATGTTGCATTATCTTATTTTGTTGCTCTATGTTACGTATTATTATAAACTTCGTTTATTCGTAGCGAAAATTTTCAAAGCTAATTCTGAATAATCGAAATATACGCAAAACATTAACAAAACAAAAAAAAGCATTTATTTGTTTTATAAGAAACAACAAAATAGCATTATGAAGATATGGGAACGACAAAAAAGACAAGCAGCAGTAGCCATCCCGTGCGCATACCAAATTTACAGCCTCTCATGACCAGTTCTACCTGAAAACGAGTGGAATTATTTCATTGACTGCCATTTACTCTATGGCAAAAGCTCGTTATATATGCATATTTCTGTGTGTGCGCGCGCGCTTATCACGATTGAATTTGTATAGCAGATGAGTTACAATGCAAAAAGTTGAAAAAGGTGATCAGTGACGTCTCTGAGGTAACCTCGGTGGTGCGATGTCGAAAGTAGTTTCTTAGAATTTTGAGGCCACATATATGTACGTAAGAAGCAGTGATCCTTCCTTCATCTCTTGACACGTTATAGCCTCAATGGGGGACAGCATTCCGTTTGTAGAAGTTATTAAAAGATTCCACTCTCACCACTTCCATCCCATCAACAATCGTGTTGGTGCACATAATTTCTATTACAACGTCTCATATTGCAACTTAACCAATATGGGGGCAATTTATCACTTTCTGAATAAATTCTACTCTGATGCATTCCTTTATACTCGGGAAGTTGATTCTTTAATAATTTTTTTTATTTTTTTTCTCTTTTCTAAGCTTATGAATTGACTCGAAAGGTGATTTGTGAGTCGTCTTGTGCAGCGGAACTATGCTCAATGAACTTTTTGACTCTAGTTTCGAATCTAAACGTTGCCAGTTCGCAAATTGAAGAAAGATAGGTAAACAAGCAGATACAAACGAACTTACATAAATATAATCATAATGCATTGAAAGACACAAATGAACTTAAATATTGTCACAATAACAGTTTCTAAGGAAATTTTCAGAGGCACATGAAAAATAGAATAAGCGCTGCTATCCGGAAATGCGCTTTTAAATCCTGATTTTAAACGCGACAGATGTAATACATATGAATGCGGGTTATTGCAATGAAATTGCCGATTTCTTTTTTTTTTTTTTATGAATTCAGGTCAAACCTGCATTCAAATAGGCTGAAGTAAACCTTTTTTACTTAAAGATCAACGGGATCGATTAGCTAACGACTAGCAAAGCCAACTATTCCTCGTAATGTTAGCGGTCGCTGTCTGCATAGGTTGCGTTGCTAAATTTGAATGTAAGAAGAGTCAGGGTCTCTTGCTGACTTTTAAGCTTTATTTCTGGGATAGGCAAGGACTTTTAAAAACTCAGACGTCTTTGTACGGCATGGGCTTAGCAATAAAATGGAGCCATACGTTTCGTCGCAAAAAATTTTTAGGCCAAAGAGGAACATTTTTACCCCGATAAACATTAAAATGTCCACATCTGACCGACAAGAAAATTAATCTCTGAAATTAAAATAAATTATAGTGGAAGCATGATGTTTGCCTCCCGGAATCTTAACAACAAACGGCATTCAGAAGTATACCCAGGTTTTCTACCTGTAACAAATTACTCTCTCCGTTCAGAATCCTACTCAGAGGTTGCTTTCCACGTTCTTTGCTTTCTAAGAAGTATACATGAAGTTACACAATTAAAGTTAGACCACTTCCAGGAGTAAAAGCGTGTCTGAGAAAAATAAGTGGCGAAGAAATGCTGAAATTTTGTCAAATAGAACTCAGAACCAATTTTTGAAAGTATTACCATCGGTGGAAGAAGGGCGCCGCCGGTGTAATATCGTCTTAGTCACGTTGCCTTCAGAATCCACTGTTTCATACTCCTCTTCTCTAGCTAATTGGCGAAGGCGTTGCTCACTTTCTGTACCAGTGAACTGCACATGACTGATCACTGGATCCGTGACACGTGTGAGAACTCGTCTTGAAATGGTCTCTATAGAGCCATCCTCGTTCACCTGTATTGTTTCAAACGTTGTTAACGTTGTGGGATAATCTCCTAACATAGTATCCATATCTCCAGCCAGTGAATCTTGTTCATCTTCCTGATATTCTTGGTAGGTGCCAACGGTGTCACCGCTAAGCATGGCGCGTGTATCTTGACTGGCCATTTCCTGGCTACTTGCACCTTCAAGCACAGAATCTCTGTCGTGCGGAATGTTTTCAAGTGAATCACGCAAGCTTCCATCTGTTTTTTCTATGATTTCGTATTCCTCGAAGCCCTCTTTGTTGCTCTTTTGATCTGTTATTAGCACAACACCGGTTTCCAGGGAATCTGTACTTGTTTGCAGAAGTTCTGGAATAACTTGCTCAAAATCTCTTTCAATGCTGTCAACGGGGGATGCAACTGGCGTTGTGACTTGAATCTCTTCGCCTACCGGCACCGATTTAATGTCTGAGATCGAATCGGGCTCTTCTTCATCGTCATCTCTTACGCTCATGTCTTCGACTTCCGATTCTTCACGAATGTCAGAAAGCATCATGACCTCTTCTTGTGGTGAGCCCTCTCCAACTTCTTGTTCTAATCGCTCGAACTCAGCTAGTGAACTCGTCGAACCATCCGCCGATGTTTTCAACTTAGTAGATGCGTACAGCTCCAGTTCGCTCCCGCTTAGGCTGGATTCACCTTTGTTGAGGACATCTCTTTCAATTCGCTCAAATTCCTGTAAACTTGTCTCAGAAACATTATCACTTGATACGTGCTTATATTTTCCCAGTAACGCTGAATCTGTAGTTTGTCCATTGGAGGAAACGCTCTGCCCATTTAACGAGTCCGCGTCTTCGGGCTCCTCTTCAACTGTTTCAAGCTCTCCCTCTGATGGCCGAACTGGTTCCTCCTCTGGCGAATAACCTCTATATTCTTCTTCCGGGGAAGACAGCGGTGTTTCTTGCTTTGGAGACTGGCCATTATCTGTCCTCTGATCTGCTTCAGACCATGTCATCTTCAATTCCGGGGTGAGGCGTTCAAGAAACATTTGCGGTTCGTCATGCGAGCTCTTCCGAGATCCGTTGCTGCTAGGCCGAGAAGTACTGTAGCGTTTCCCACTGCTTCCACTTTTCAAAGAAATCTTATCCAATGAATCCGAGGAATCAGATTTCACATTCGCTGTTGAGCTGGATAAAAATTCAGAAGATTGGAATGCTGCTTCTATTTTGCCGGTTGGCTTGTCAATGATTGTTTCAGCCCGACTTTCAGAAGAAATATCAGAATATTGCCGCAAATACTCCTTTTCTACATCCATCGCTTTTTCGTGAATGGATTCATCAGATGGCGTGGACTGTTTCGAACTTAATGGGCGTTGTGTCTCGGAAATTTGTTCTTTAACGGCATCATCGACGGCAAAAGCATCTGAGATTGAAACAGCACTGTCTTCCAAAGTTTCTTCGCGCAAGGAGCCGATTGCATGCATTTCGCTTTGCCCTTCGAAGACACTTGTTGGCTCCATCTTAACCTTCTCTATACTGAATGGAGAAACTTGCATCTGGCGAGTGGAGATATCAGCACCAGTAACGATAACTATCCCTTGATCTTCCTCTTCTATAATGCACGGAGGTATTGGTGAGGTTGGTCTGCCCGGATCAGCTTCTGGAATGAGCAGCACACCGCTTGCAGAGGTTGCCAACCTTTCCTCATCTGGCTCCTCTTCATCTTCAACCGGAGCGAGTTCAATTTCAGGGACGTCCGGTGTTGATGTTTTTGAATCAAAATAAACGTTGAAATTTCTAATACTTGATAATTCCTGTTCTTGATCTTGCGCTGCTGTGAAATGCCTGTCCGACTGGACCGGTGACAACATAGCAATTGGCGTTGCACTTCCATGTCGCTCCTCGCTTACGTCGCTTAAACAACTTTCCCCACCGCTTGTAGCAGTTGTATACTCAGATTCCTGTGACTGAAATCCTGGGGCAGTTTCAAAGGTATCTTCTTGTGAAGTCGCGCATGTTTCATAGCCGTCTCTCGAAGTGGCCGTTTTGTATGTTGATTCACTATGACACAGACCTTCGCTCACATTTCTCAGCACATCGTCAATCATATTGGCAACTTCATCATGTATTCCTATCTCATCAGCTAATTCCTCGTCTGATTCCTCTTCGATAAAATCATGCCGAATAGCATTCGTAATATGGAAGCCCTCAAGCTGTACGTTTTTGTTCTCATTAGCTAAGATATCCAATTTGTCTTTCAGATCAGATTCATAATCAACTTCGTGTTCATGTTCGGTACCTTGTGAGGAACTTTTTGGCACTATCGCAATATCCTCATCAAGAAGCGGACTTTCATTACCGCTGGGACTTGATCTACTAGGCATTATTGCCTCATGTTCAGTAACACTCTTCTCAACATCTCCTAGTACTTCATTCACGAGTTGCTCACTAAACTCATCGAAAATCCTTTCGGACGTTATATTACCCAAACGCGTCCCACCTCCGGCAATTATTGCTGCGTCATCTCTATCAGATGATCCTTCACTATCTGATTGCCTTGCGGGTGGTCCTGCTGATTCACCTTCAACTACCATAATCTCACTCGGAGATTCAACATGATGAATGCCAACCTTGTCTACATTACCCAGCGCTTCTTCATCGATTTCCTTCCCGAAGATTCTTTGAGAAGTTTTAATCGAGCATGGTCCACCATCCTTCTCCTGCGTGCTTATTGGCAGGGAACAAACCCCTTCTTCCAACATCGTGCCATTCATCACCTTTCCGTGGACAGCCACCTCTTCCGATTCACTCAACTCAAACATACACTTGTCAGCTATCCGAACAGTCTCACTTTCTTCCTCCTTCGGACCGCGGCGCCCGATCTCGTAGTCACCCTCGTATTCAACGTCTGGAATGATACCGCTTTTCTGATCCATTTCCTTTTCTCTCTCTATAGGTGCCACTTCGATGTTTCTTTCACACGTCTTCGCTTTTGTTTGGAATTCCGACTGTTCCTCTTTTGCAAGCAGGATGCCTTCTTCCAGGTGGGAGAACACTCTTTCCCCTAAAACCGTTTCTCGTACTTCGTCTTCTGCACCTCGTCTCGACAGGGCATCATAAGCCGCGACGGCTCCTGTGGCGGCAAGTGCTACAGGTGCAACAACTACGCCACCTGCAATGACCCCAGCTTCCTTAGCAAACCTGATTACTTTATCACCGAAAGCGGATGATTCATCCATTCCGGCATCAAGACCCCTGTCATACTGTCCCACTTCCTCAGGAATAGTTTTTTCCTCTGAACGAGCGGCACTTCTTTCGTAGCGATATTTCTCACCTGTATCCTCCCGCTCTGAGACAGTATCCTCCACAGATTTCTGTCGTTCCGTCTCTTTGCGTGGAGTGAGCTCCTCAGTCGTCACAGGAATAGGCTCTTCATCAATTACTATTGCCTCAACCTCCTCTCTTGTTTTGTACTGATATTCGTATTCGCCAAACGGTATCGCCGTACCTTTACCAGAATAGAACAATTCTTCGTCAACTGCATTCCGGTACCCAGCGTGACGCTCCTCATCTTCCGTGAATTCCTTGTCCTCTCGCTTCGTCGGAAATGTAAGGGGCTTTTCCTCCATGGATTCTTTCCTTTCCATCGTAGCCCTCATTTCCTCCTCCCCCTCATAACGGAATTCGTTTTCTTTCACCGGTGACAAAAAAGTAGCTACTTCACCAAGCTGTTCATCTCTCATCAATCCTTCACTACGAGTGAAATCAGCCGCTTCAAACACCTCCTCCTTCTGCTCGCCAATCACCATATAAGATCCCTCTTCTCCTCTTTGGACACGCTCCCTTTCTACCTCGTATTCAGAAACCTTCACAGTCTCATCTTCTCTAAATTCCTTCCCTTCTGCCTTCGTTGGAGATACGAGCTCCTTTTCTTCTGCCGATTCCTTCCTCTCGAATGCAGGTGTTATTTCTTCTTTCGCCTCAAAGTCGTATTCATATTCTTTCATCGCTAACAAAGAGGTGGCCACCTCAGGAAGCTCCTCATCCCTCTTCAGCTCCTCACCATGAGTCACAGCAGGCTCTTTTAAGAACTCCTCTTTCTGTTCGCTACTCACCGTAACAGCTTCCTCTTCTCCTCTTGGGACGTACTCCTTTTCGAATTCGTATTCAGAAACTTTCACAGTCTCATCTTCTCTAAATTCCTTCCCTTCTGCCTTCGTTGGAGATACGAGCTCCTTTTCTTCTGCCGATTCCTTCCTCTCGAATGCAGGTGTTATTTCTTCTTTCGCCTCAAAGTCGTATTCATATTCTTTCATCGCTAACAAAGAGGTGGCCACCTCAGGAAGCTCCTCATCCCTCTTCAGCTCCTCACCATGAGTCACAGCAGGCTCTTTTAAGAACTCCTCTTTCTGTTCGCTACTCACCGTAACAGCTTCCTCTTCTCCTCTTGGGACGTACTCCTTTTCGAATTCGTATTCAGAAACTTTCACAGTCTCATCTTCTCTAAATTCCTTCCCTTCTGCCTTCGTTGGAGATACGAGCTCCTTTTCTTCTGCCGATTCCTTCCTCTCGAATGCAGGTGTTATTTCTTCTTTCGCCTCAAAGTCGTATTCATATTCTTTCATCGCTAACAAAGAGGTGGCCACCTCAGGAAGCTCCTCATCCCTCTTCAGCTCCTCACCATGAGTCACAGCAGGCTCTTTTAAGAACTCCTCTTTCTGTTCGCTACTCACCGTAACAGCTTCCTCTTCTCCTCTTGGGACGTACTCCTTTTCGAATTCGTATTCAGAAACTTTCACAGTCTCATCTTCTCTAAATTCCTTCCCTTCTGCCTTCGTTGGAGATACGAGCTCCTTTTCTTCTGCCGATTCCTTCCTCTCGAATGCAGGTGTTATTTCTTCTTTCGCCTCAAAGTCGTATTCATATTCTTTCATCGCTAACAAAGAGGTGGCCACCTCAGGAAGCTCCTCATCCCTCTTCAGCTCCTCACCATGAGTCACAGCAGGCTCTTTTAAGAACTCCTCTTTCTGTTCGCTACTCACCGTAACAGCTTCCTCTTCTCCTCTTGGGACGTACTCCTTTTCGAATTCGTATTCAGAAACTTTCACAGTCTCATCTTCTCTAAATTCCTTCCCTTCTGCCTTCGTTGGAGATACGAGCTCCTTTTCTTCTGCCGATTCCTTCCTCTCGAATGCAGGTGTTATTTCTTCTTTCGCCTCAAAGTCGTATTCATATTCTTTCATCGCTAACAAAGAGGTGGCCACCTCAGGAAGCTCCTCATCCCTCTTCAGCTCCTCACCATGAGTCACAGCAGGCTCTTTTAAGAACTCCTCTTTCTGTTCGCTACTCACCGTAACAGCTTCCTCTTCTCCTCTTGGGACGTACTCCTTTTCGAATTCGTATTCAGAAACTTTCACAGTCTCATCTTCTCTAAATTCCTTCCCTTCTGCCTTCGTTGGAGATACGAGCTCCTTTTCTTCTGCCGATTCCTTCCTCTCGAATGCAGGTGTTATTTCTTCTTTCGCCTCAAAGTCGTATTCATATTCTTTCATCGCTAACAAAGAGGTGGCCACCTCAGGAAGCTCCTCATCCCTCTTCAGCTCCTCACCATGAGTCACAGCAGGCTCTTTTAAGAACTCCTCTTTCTGTTCGCTACTCACCGTAACAGCTTCCTCTTCTCCTCTTGGGACGTACTCCTTTTCGAATTCGTATTCAGAAACTTTCACAGTCTCATCTTCTCTAAATTCCTTCCCTTCTGCCTTCGTTGGAGATACGAGCTCCTTTTCTTCTGCCGATTCCTTCCTCTCGAATGCAGGTGTTATTTCTTCTTTCGCCTCAAAGTCGTATTCATATTCTTTCATCGGTGACAAAGAGGTAGCCACTTCAGGAAGCTCCTCATCCCTTTTCAGCTCCTCACCATCAGTCACAGCAGGCTCTTTTAAGAACTCTTCTTTCTGCTCACCAATCACCATGTAAGCTTCGTCTTCTCCTCTTCTGTCATACTCCTTTTCGAATTCGTATTCAGAAACTTTCACAGTCTCATCTTCTCTAAATTCCTTCCCTTCTGCCTTCGTTGGAGATACGAGCTCCTTTTCTTCTGCCGATTCCTTCCTCTCGAATGGAGGTGTTATTTCTTCTTTAGCCTCAGAGTCGTATTCATATTCTTTCATCGGTAACAAAGAGGTAGCCATTTCAGCAAGTTCTTCATCCTTCTTTACCTCTTCAAGATGACTCACTTCAGGGGGTTCATACAGTCGTTCTCTGTCTTCAACACTCTCCGAAAGAAGTTCCTCTTCTCCTCTTGTGACATACTCCCTTTCGAATTCGTATTCAGAAACTGGTACAGTCTCTTCTTCTTTTAATTCCTTCTCTTCTGGTTTCGTTGGAGATACCAGCTGCTTTTCTTCTGCGGATTCTTTCCTCCCGACTGCATGTCTTATTTCTTCTTTCGTCTCAAGGTCGTATACATATTCCTTAATCGGTGATAAAGAGGTAGGCAATTCAGGAAGCTCTTCATGTCTCTTCAGGTCGTCGGCAAGAGTCGCATCAGATGATCCAAAGAGCTCCTCTTTCTGCTCGCCAACCACCATAACAGCTTCCTCTTCTCCTCTTCTGACATACTCCTTTTCGAATTCGTGGTCATAACCTGGCAGTGCCGCGCCTTTTTGGTCACATATCCCGAAAATTTCCTTCGTTCCTGGCCTGGTTGGTGATATAAGCGGATGTTCTTCCTCTGATTCTTTCCTTTCAACTGCAAGTTTTATTTCTTCTCTTACCTCAAATTCATTTTCGTGTTCTTCTGCAGGCGAGGGAGACCCGATCCTTCCAGTAAACTCTTCGTCCACTGAAGCTGTTTCAAAGGTTTTTCCTCCTCGTTCCTCCGATTCTGGCCCACGTTTCGAGATGACGTCGTATGCTGCAACGGCTCCTGTGGCTGCAAGTGCCACAGGTGCAACAACCACGCCACCTGCAATAACTCCAGCCTTCTTAGCAAACCCGATTATCTTGTCACCCAAAGAGGACGATTCTTCCGCTCCGGCATCGGGACCCTTGTCATACTGTCCGACTTCCTCAGGAATAGTTTTTTCCTCTGAACGAGCGGCACTTACTTCGTAGCGATATTTCTCACTTGTATCCTCCCGCTCCGAGACATCGCCCCCCACGGGTTTCTGTCGTTCCATCTCCTCGCGAGCAGTGACATCCTCCGTGGTCACAGGAATAGGCTGTTCATAATGCACTGTTGGCTCAGTCTCTTCTCTTGGTTCGTACTGGTTTTCGTATTCGCCAAACGGTATTGCCGCACTCTTCTCAGAATCGAAGACTTTTTCCTCAACTGTCTTCCGGTACACAGCTTCATGCTTCTCCTCTTCAGTGAATTCCTCAGCTGGCTTCATCGGAAATATGAGCGGCCTTTCCTCTATGAGCTCTTTGCTTTCGACTATAGGCTTTATTTCTTCTTTCGCCTCAACGTCGTATTCATATTCTTTCATCGGTAACGAAGAGGTAGCCATTTCAGCAAGTTCTTCATCCTTCTTTATCTCTTCAAGATGACTGACTTCAGGGGGTTCAAACAGTCGTTCTCTCTGTTCAACACTCTTCGAAGCAAGTTCCTTTTCTCTTTTTACATATTCCTCTTCTAGCTCGTATTCTGAAATTAGGACCTTTTCTCGATGTTCTGTAAGTTCTTTGCCGTAATCTTCACGTCGTTTTGCTTCCGTCGACGTCCATCCATTTTTGTCTGGTTTTGCTGTTGATTGTTTAGCCTTCTCCGTTTCTGTGTGTTCGATTGATTGCCTAGTTTCATCTGTAACATTAGTGCCATATTTAGATTCCTTCTGAGATGGGAAATAGGCGGTTGTTTCAGCAAACTCTTCATGTCCTCTCAATTCTTTATGAATACTGACATCCTCAGCATCGTTTTTTTTCTGTTCGCGTCCAGCAGTCAAAAGAAAAAAATTTTCTTTGCTTCCTGTCGTTAAATTTTTCTCGCTTTCCTCGCCGTCAGCGCCTGCTGCACTAATGTCTTTCAATTCATCAGTATAAATTCCTTTTTCTGAGTTTCTCAATGCTTTTCCGGTTTTTGCCCCTCGGAGTTTTTCTCTCATATGACTTTCTGTTTGTCTTTTCTCCGGATAAACGGATGGAGGTTCCTTTGCGTGCACACGCCGTTCATCCGAAGGCCTTGTTGCTTCTTCCATCTTGTAAGTGTATTCGTATCTCTTTGCAGGTGTGGAGGATGGAGCAGTTTTCAACGCTTCATCTATCTTTAGTGCTTCTTGGAGGCGTACACTCTCCGTTCCGTATATCTCCAATGTGGGTCCTTTTTGCCCCGGCGTTTCTTGCTCTTCAGTTCCGCTTTTCACCAGTTTTATTATGTCTTCTTCGGGGACTTGTGATATATCTACGTATTTATGTTCGGCTTCCCACGGTGTACTACTGCCTTCCAACTTTTTTCTGCCGGACTGGAACGCCTTTTCTCCGTGTGTTTGCGAATCCTCGGGCTTTTCGACCAGTTGAAAAAATCGATCTGCGGTGAATTTTTCGTCAATTTCGGAATGTCGTTGGAGTGTAATATATCCGCTTCCTGACTGACTTTCCATTGTTTGGTCGGGATACGTAGCGGCTTGTTTTCCCTCAACAACCATGGCAGTCTTTGCGATGAACGGGTGCGTTGTATCAGAATAAGGGAATTCTTTTACTTCCTCGCAAATTTCTTCTAGCTGCACATCCGGCACACGAGTCATTCCCCCATATCCTTTTGTAAATCCACCTTCCTGCGGGATATTTGTCTCTTTTCGTTTAGAGTCTCTAGTCCCGCCAATTTTTCTTTCTTTCACAATGCCTGGAAATGCCTCATATCCTTCTTTGTGGTTCTTCTTAGTCGATATTTCCTTGGCTTCTGTTTCAGAAGCTTGGCCAACAAATTTTGCCGACAGTTTCTCTACTATCTGGTACGGTGGCGTAGTTGAAGTAGGCACGTCGACAGACGAAGAAACAATTCCTGATTGGGCATCAGCTGCTTTCCTTTCGAAAATTGCAATCTGTTCCCGAATAGCCCTTTCTTAGAGTCTCTAGTCCCGCCAATTTTTCTTTCTTTCACAATGCCTGGAAATGCCTCATATCCTTCTTTGTGGTTCTTCTTAGTCGATATTTCCTTGGCTTCTGTTTCAGAAGCTTGGCCAACAAATTTTGCCGACAGTTTCTCTACTATCTGGTACGGTGGCGTAGTTGAAGTAGGCACGTCGACAGACGAAGAAACAATTCCTGATTGGGCATCAGCTGCTTTCCTTTCGAAAATTGCAATCTGTTCCCGAATAGCCCTTTCTTTTCCATCTATTCTTTCACGCATTTCTTTCTGTTCGTCGTTCTGTTTCGTTTCCGGTATCTTCTTTTCCAGCGATTCACCCGAGTCTCTCTGAAACACCCGTCTCTCGTCGTCTTCAAAATTAATTGGTGGAACTTGTTGTAGCGCAGGCCCGTATTTTTGAGATTCGCTGTTGAGATCATCATATTGAGCAATTTTTTGAGCGATGCTTCCAGAGGTCGACTGCGCATGTCGCTGTCTATCGTCTTCTTCATCATAAACTTTGCTACCCGTAGCTGAAAAAGACGTCGCTGGGGCTACATATTGATCATGTACGTCCTCGTCGACCGGTTCAGGCACTGGCGTCACAGGCGTTACAATTATTTCCACTGATGTCAGCTGCTCGTTCGGCTTCTTCGTACGTGCAAGTGTTTCGAATATCGCTATGCGATCCTTCACGGAACCCAGCGATCCACTTGATTCCGACTTGGTTTCATCTGAAACGGTAGTGTTTATTGTCAGACAAACTCCCGACGCGTTCTCCCATACTCCATGAAGTTTCCAAATGTCCTTCGTTGCTAAGGAATAGGGTGCTCTTCCATCAAAGTTATTTGATCGCTCTTAAACTTAGCATGTGTGTGTTCAACTTTAACAACTAGAAGCATGCTATTTTTGGAAAGTCGATTATTTTAGTCGTGATATTTGCTCTTGATATTGTGGTCCTTTATGGATCCTTGGCAGTTGGTTAACTCTCCCTTCCCGGAATCATTAGGTGATCGTCGTATCCGCTAAAATTTGTTAAGTTTTTCGATTTCAAATTTTATCGTATTCTCCTCCACCTCAATAACGGCAATCAGAAGTGAAGTTTTGTTTTGCAGGTTGTGGTTTCGAAATCAGCTTGCTTCAGACACATGGTGGAAAAATTCCCAGTTGAAAAATTCGAGTTTTGTGAGACAAGTACATAAGATTTTGTGAGACAAGTTTTGTGAGACAGGTTTTGAAAGACAACAGCTAAGTAGAAGTATTAAATTCTGTACTAAAACGACCGTCAGCTAGTTGAATTTGCCCCTTAGCCTTCATTAACTGGACCCCATTACTAATGAACGAGCCTTCACTAACTGGACCTCTTTCCTATTGAATGTCAGTCAAGCTAGGATTTTCGCGAAGACAGTTTTTTTAGACCAGGATGCCGCAGAATACCTTCAAGTAAATTGGACTCCGCTTTCCTGGACTTTCCAGGAGGTCCTGCTTTGTTTGAAAGGCCGGTATCTGTTATCTTTCAACAATGTCGTTTCTAGGTTCTGCACTATGAGATACCTCCTGTTGAAATTTGATGATGATGGGCAAAGATCACCAAAAATTTCGTGGATTCACAAAGAAAAGTTTGTAAAAAAAAAAGGTATCAGTGATCTTAGTGTTCCTGAAGCGGGCATCCATGATTTACATCACCATCACACTGGCGATGAAAAATCGTCTCATCATCAAAATGTTTGTTCCTGCTGCTGTTCTCTCTTGTGCATGTTCAGTGGCCAAAACACCCACTATTTGCCTCCCATCCGATACGCATTTGAATATTAGCAGTTACAGCGCTCCCGGTCCGCTTAACTTTTTAGTGCGCTTTCACAAATATGTACGTACGTCTATGAACGCGTTTATGTTCGCACGTCTCTGTGCAGGTGTCTGTGCATGTGTGTGTGTGTGTTTGTGCGCACGTAAGTGTGTGTGTATATGAGTGCGCGCATGTAGGCGTATGCGTCTGCGTGTTCATGTGTGCACGTGCACGTACAAGCGTGTGTGGATGGGCATACATGTACATGTTTGTGCATCTGTGTGTGTGTGTGTGTGTGCATATGTGTTTGTGGATGGCTATGTGTGCCTCCTATGGCCTCAACGAGTGAATGATGGAAGCTATTTCAGTGAAATTTGATGGCCTGATGGCCTTCTCCTTCTGCTCAGCGAGAATTTATACCGGTTTGCATGAGTTATCTACGCTTAAGGACGCCATAAAATTTGAAGTCAAATTTACCCTCCTACAGTTCGAGTGTAGCCTGAAAACGAATATTTTGGTCAAGTATTTGTACAACCCGACCATATTTTACGAAAAAAAGTCTGTTGTTCCATTGCTCCAAAATATTTGAACAACCGATCCGCCTAGTAAGCTTAAATATGACACTGCTTATTAAGTCAGCCTCCTTCACATTGTTCCGGCAGCTTCGATAGTCTTAACCTTTTAATACAGTAGGAGATTACCTAAACATAATGCTCTTCAGAAATACAACGGGATGAATGCCATGAGTGAAATTTCGTCTTGAAAACCAGTAACAAGTGATATTCAGCATTAATTTTTTAAAGAAATATTCTTTTTTTTTTTGATGAATCTCTCTCCAGGGAAGTCTTTCACTCCCCTTATATAATGTATCACTCCTAAAATTCTAGAAATAAATCCCCTGTTCATCATATGTTCCTCTCTCTAAGATGGGGAAAACCTATTGCAAGATGAGAAAAACTAGTCCCTAATGCAGGTTCACTAACTCAATCATCCGCTCAAAACCAGGCACTTCAATCTGACGCTTAACAAGCAAACTTAGTTTCTACAATATATGTAGAACTCAGTGGGCCTGTGTTATTAACGGAATAATAAGAAGTTTTCAACCATGAAAAAACTGGTAGGTTGTCCCGTCTTGATTCCACCTCTCTTTCAAACGCCTCTGAAAATTCTAAGCCACTCTCGACTACAGTCCCCTTGATTATAATCCCTCCTTGAAAATTAAAAAGCTGCAGTGTCTTCTGCGGTGCGCCCTCCGAAGATGTTGAGAAACTTTCAAGTCATCTTTATTAAACCTGAATTCGTGACCTAACAAATTTTTTGGCCCGTCAGCTCCATTACTTTCGCCACACAAAACGTAAATGGAATTTAGAACATACTCGAACCCACCTTCAGCATTGAACGCATCATATTGTTATAGTTATCTCAAATTAGACTATGTCTATCAATTTTCATGTTCGCCGGGACTGCAGGAAAATATCCACATAGCCATATATCTATGGAGCCCTCCGTATTTCTGTAGCGACAGTAACGAATTTTACAAGGTGGTGCGATACTCAAATTGAGTCATGCCTTCATTACCCAGGTGAATAAAGAGAATCATAAAACTACAAAGAAATCGTAACAATAGCGATGCTACTTGCCACCATTTTGTGTGTCTGTGAGCATCATGGGCAACATTCGAGTATACACCATTGCATTAGTAGAGAATTGAAGTCAACCATGGATTTCTTGTAATGTCACTATTCATCTCAATAGGACTCAGTTGTATATTTGAGCTACGTTGTGATATCCAGCTACAATATCTTTCCCCAAATAGAGCATGCAAACATAGCAAAGAAATCGGTGAAGGTGACAGATATACGTTAACTGAGGATGATAAGTGCGAAGAAAGAATCATATGTGAAGTGCTGAAATTATTAAAAGATGATGGAAGATTGCCGTGAGATTCTTTTCTTTTATGTGTATCTTATGAGTTTTTAATATATATATATATAGAAGGGTTTTTCAAATGTTATGTGTCGTGCTATGCGAGAATCTAAAGGCGTCTGTGAGGCATTTTCTAATCGTCATGTTGACGATTGTAATAGTTTTGAAGGAATAAGATGTGGCAAATTCTATGATAGAGTAGGAATGCGACAAGAAATCCGCCTTTTTATGGATGGATTCTAAAGTGAATCCTTGATATGTGTGAATTAGCACGTGAAAATTTTTGTGCAAAGATATTTTGCAGCAAGATCACCTGAGAGTTTATCATCTGAGCGGCCTGATTTCATCTACGTTCCCCTTCGAAGTTGTTGAATAATTCACAGATTGTACTTAAAGCCCATCATCGCCTCAACGACCTGACCATATCTAAGAGTCAAGATCTTTAGCTAATCGTTTCATCGTGGGCAAAATTTGTAAAAGTGCACATCATATTTGATTGCTCAGCGCATCCCTTCACTTTTGCATAACAGATTTCGCAAAACGGCGCTTTTTCTCGAGAACGCTTTATACGAATGTAAGTCGATCGATCCACTAGCTGTTGAATTTGTAAATTTAAATTCAATTTATGTAATTAGAGGTCTGCAGGCTTGTAAAAGAAAAATTTCGAATTTCAACTGCATTCATTAAACGGTTGGCAAACGCAATCGAATTGAACGCCATGCATCGCTTTGAATTTTTCATAAACAAACAACGTTCGAATTGAATATATGTTAATATGGTGAAAACGATGATCATCGATGAAGTGTTGTGTCATTATCGCTTTCACATTACTTCTACTCACAGATTACCTCTTTTGGAGTTCTTCAATTACCTATCGTTCATTCCCAGCGCTTAATTTCGTCAACAGGGAGCGGCTCAAGAATATATCACGGTAGGCGACAAAAATCCACCACATTATTTCGGTAGCGCACTTCCCTCATCATTTAATCTCGAGTGAGTATCTCTCTGAGATTCGCAATATCACAATAATTAGCTCTACTCATAATCGAATGAATTCGATTTGCCGAGTGAATGAAAATTTTCCGTCGAAAAATGTCGTCGTAAGCCGATACCATCGAACATCCTCCCAAATTTAAGCATCACAACATCTGTTCCAGAGTATTTAACATAGTTACGTCGGTTAATCCATCAAAAAGAAATTTTTTTAGACTTCTCAAACATATAGGCTTTGCATATTGTGTTCATCGAAAGAATAAATCCAAATGCTCGAGCGAAATGAGTATTTTTTGGATGCGAAGAATTGAACATCAATTCGTTTTGTTCAAACAAAAGAGACATTAAACAGATGGAATCCACTAGTTAATAAAATTACCTAAGGCATCTTTAAGTTGACTGACACCCGTGTTGGCGATTTTTATATTTTATATGTAACCATTCTTGAGTGCATTAACATAACACTTCTCTTATGGCTTAAAAGCTTTTTCATTAACAGACTCATCTCCTCCTTTCTATCATTGTGCGCCAATAGAATGACCGATGTTGTGTGGCTAAGCGAAAGGAGAGAGGCTACTTTCGGACAACCAAATTGTTTCGAAAAGTCCTCTATCTCATCTTGCAAAACGAATATTGCAGCTGAATTGCAATTGAAGCGACTGCTAATTCGCTGGCCTTTTATTTGAAATCTACTTCTTCCCGTTTCGTAGTTTGACTTTCCAGCCCTTTTACTCCGTAATCGTCTCTTGCAACATTTGTGCTTGGGCAAATACGCGATATGCAGGTTTGTGAGCAGGATCAACAACCTGTGGCACTTGAACAAGTAAGACGAGCACTAGACATTCAGACATGACATGCACTTTTCGACATTCTGACAATCGACTATGTAACTATTCAAAAATGACCTCATAAGGCTTCACAACCAAACGTATCAAAAATTAGGCACATGCCCGTTCCCAAATGATATCACTTTGAAGCTCTTATTATTCATTAGAATGCGGACCAATCATTAGCAAACTATACATGACAGAATAGCCGATGACTTTGGCTTTATTCATAAAACTTCTTTGCTGTAGCTTTCTTGGTTAGCCAATGGAAACCATAGGAGAGATAGACATACAAGAGCAGGCGCTCATATATACATGTAAGTAGGCCGCTTAATAGCCGTATCAAAAGGTGCATCAAAATGTGTAAACTTCTCTCTCATATCATCAATATGCGTGCGTTCATTTGGCATCGGATCTTGAATTACTTGGTCATGACAGTGGGCACTTGCTCAGTTTTCGTTAATTTTAACAGCTATTTCAATTTTACAAGAAAGTATTGAATGTGTTCACGTTGGAATCGCTCTCTTCCTACTTTTAAATACCTAGCCTGATTTAGAAACGTATTTATATGGATAGTGTCTTGTTGAGAGAATTCAGAACTTATGCTTCATTCTTGGGCGTCATACGTTACTTTCTTCCTTAGAAATATTCGAAGATGCAATGTTCTTTGAAATATATAATTCCATATTGAATTTGTAATCATAATGATAATAATAATAGTAATAGTAATAATAGATGAAGGGAGACGCGAAAGAGTGAAAGGGCAATCACGATCACCGAGCACGACCACAGAATGCGTACCAAACGAAGCTGCAAAATGGTTGGGAGCATGCCAATAGCAAAGGCACTTTCTCAGCGAGCTCCATCCACATCGTCTACTGTGCAGGAAAAGAAAATAACACATCGTCGAGGGCACAAATGCGAAGCTGGCATGATCGACATATCGTACGCCAGCCTATTGCGGTTGTGAAGGTTGATCGACTTTGGTGATCGGCACGAGATGAATGTGTTGGTCGCTTGGATCAACGCTTCCCGAATAAACCTGCTCGTTTACCTTCAGCCGAATGAGATCTCCTGAACAGAGAGAAGCAATAAGCTGACTACCGACCAACCACCCGACCCGAATGTTGTATCAGTGAGACGACGGCACACAACGAAAACAACGAATTGAACTTATATTTCGGCACCAAAATCATAATACTGAGGAGAGATAGGTAGCGTGTATAGAAACAAAACCAAGCTTCATAGATAACGAGCAAATAGAAAGAAATAAGCATTGTGAGAAATAAAACGGGTGCTTTACACATGCAGCATACTTCGCATATCAATAAAAGCCGACAGATGCAAGCCGCTCCAATAAACTCATCTACTCACCGGCGTTCTGTTCATTCGTCTCGCCTGCAATCAGTTAGACATCAGATGGCCGTATAGGAAATAATCTTGAATCGACGATACGACAATCTGTTAAATTGTTCTCAAACAATATCCACAAATCACTGCACAATCATGATTCTTGAACGAGCGGTTTGAATTAAAACACATTAGGAGGTAAGCCGCTATCCGGTGAACGTCGTGGTGCAAAACGCATTCGTCATTCCAAAGTCGCTAATGGACTATGATGCTTACTTATATCAACTACTGTAGTTTGCTGCATCACACATCTATTATTTTATGGTTACCTCGAATATAATAATAAAAACATAAATGACTAAGGTATTTTAATACTTTTGATGAATAAATATGTGGACTTTACTTCTGCAATTTTACGCATAAAACCATTCATAAAAGATGAATAAATTATTGTCTTTCATATATTAGATTTCATTGGTGCGATGAACCTTAATGGTTAACCGTTAGAATTCCGTTCAAAAGCAAGTGCTTTAATCTACTATTTTTATGATAAAACCTAACTATTAAACGATTAAAAATATTGTCGTTATTCGGCAACATATACGACACTACTCTGCTACAAATGATGTCTAGGACATGTACTGCAATGAGTCTTGAAAAAAATTTTCACATAGTTCATCATAACTTCAATATTTGCATTGAAACAATTATGTTTTTCCTCTATGGTAAGCAGCAATGAGGATCTATAAGAATGTCTTATTGAACGACATCCTCATCGCTTTGAACATTTTGCTCCTCGAACAACATATTGTCAATCTCGATATTGCTCTTATTAGAGAAATTGTCTTTTACCTTACAACTGTTTCGATATATGTTAAGGGATGAATCGAAGAATGCTTCAAGTGACTGTAGAGTAGAACCGATTCAATGGATTGTTTCACAAAACAAAACCTAAACTTTGCATAAAAGAGAAGAAATAAACCTGGAAGAGTTGTCCTTGTTGTGGTGACAACTCGTGTCATCTTTTTGGACACAACCGTTGAGCCATCCTCACTGGTGAAACCTTCAGCCATGCTTTCATGCTTTTGATCTGTGACTGAAATACAATATATGAACAAGTTATGCAAACACTGATTATGACGCTGCTGTTGGTGTTTGAGATGTGCACCAATTGATGGTGATATCGATATTAAAACAACTCAACTGATAAATCCTTCAATTTCAATGATTCCATCTTCAAATGTTTTAGCTTTATGAAAACACCATCGATGTGATGTTTTGCTTACCGCAAAACAATTAGAAAACAAATCGATCATCAGCCACGATAAATCAGTTCTCCTAATTTCACAATCACTACTGAACTCAATCTTTCATCAGTAATCATTCCAGTTTTTTTCGAAAGTCCATATCAGTATCCACTTCTCCGAAACTCGAAATCCGTAAAGCAGCTCTACTTACATAATTATACAGTTGATGCCCAATAAGTACAGCGAAAACGATCACCGACTACAGTAGGAAAACGCTTCCGACTGCAAAAGTTGTACCGAGAGATGCATCCATCCGAAATATGTCACTCATATTTTATGAAAAAAAATCATTTTCCGCTAATGTCCTAAAACACCGATAAAAAACCTACGGCTAAGATTTTCAGGAAGTATTCCATCAGAAACTGAGGTAGTTTTCATCCGTAAAAAAATTAAATAAAATAATATAGTGTTCAAGAGACAGTTGAATAAGATGAAATAGTATGGAGATGATGGTTCTTTTACCAAAAAAAATTTCGAGTTAGTTAATTTAATAAAATGACTTATTGCAGGGGAGATTTTATTTGAAACTTCATGATAATTGTTGCTGATCGAAACACACTATGGGATCAATCTAAGTGAAACCCTCACTAAGTTTGTTAAACTCTAAGTTGAAATGTTTGTTGACTTTGCATTTCTAAAATACGTTAAAGTCATATGAACACTGATTATAGCATGGCGTTGCGATCACTTTCAACGTCAGCCGTATATGTTTAGGCTTATGATTTCGTAATATTATGAAACAAATGTTTTACTTTTGTGCTCTTCGGTACTAAACGTTGCTCCTATGTATACAACAAATTGCTTATGCCTTAAAAATATATAAAATGGCTATTATTCTCTCTCACCTTTGCTTCCGTGACTATGACGGCGGTGTTTAGAATTTTACATTTTTGAGAATACTGTATATATCTGCCTAAGTGAACGGCATCGACAGACTGTAAGATCCAGCAGAGAGGTTTCGCTACCTTTGCGATTGACTTATCAAGATACTAGGGAAACAGTGCTCGAAAAAGGAATTGATAAGATGTGTAAGGCATACAAGGCATGCTAAGCATCCTTGTCGCGGACCAAGACAAGGCATACCCCTGTCTTGCCCTCTCTCCCCCTTTAGAGTATAACGGGTATTGTTTTAATGCCATTGCGGACCCCAGAATGGAGGCGTTTCTGATAGATCTGCAAGAGGGTTTTGTTAAATTACCCTGCTACCTCCACCTGCACAACAGGGACACCATTACAACTGGGAACGGCCCGGCAAATAATCTAGTTCTTTATGAACAAGAATAAAACTAAGTGGGATTCATTACTGCACGTCAAATTCGGCTATATGCACCAACCTGTAACAAGTCTGAACAAGTAGCTGGCTGCCTACCCAGAACTCTATTCCTGCCGTTTGAAGCAAAGATCGAAACAGGGTATTTCGTCGAATCACAGGTAAGCAAGACCTTGAAATCTAAGGAATTTCTTCAAAAATTCAATCCCAGAGAGGAAACGGCTTGGAACAACTTTGCCATACTGATTCGGAGTCTTCCGGATGATGAACTGTGTGGAAGTTGTTGAGACATAGGTGAAGAACAACAGGACAACAGACTAACTGCAACATCTCCTCCGAAATCAACATTCTTGATGCTCATCTTAACAAATCCAAGCAGAACAAAGCAGCATACCCGAAGGAACAATGCTAGTGTTTCCACTACGTTGCCACCGAAAATATATATATANTGTTATTTTCCGGTTTTAAGTGAGCAAAGCAAGGTAACGAACTTAAGAAGCAAATCCTGAAGAGAATTCACTCAACTTTAAACTGAATTTAAACGCTTACTACCGACGGACAAACATTATGTTGCTTACACAATTTGTAATCAATCTCAACAACTAAATCAATTCTATGGGTTTGCATAACCATTTGAAACACTGAAAATGATTGCTTAAATTCGTGATATTCCTATATCGCAGCATAAATGTTGCCCAATTTTGCCATAACGCTAATCAATACAACATATTTTTGAAGTATGCGCTTATTTGCTGTGACAAATTTTTGCAGCAATTATGAACATGAAAATTCACCTCTTACATTCTTTTAGAAGCTCTTTCATTTTCACTAAGAAAGCAATGCTACTTGTGAAAATGCCCTCCTTGCTATAGCAAAGAATCGGTTCATGACTAAGCAAACGTTTAAACGACACAAAAACTTTTCAAACAAAAACATTTAGTGAAGCAGCAACACATGAAGGTTGCAAATTATTAAATCGAAGTGGTTTCCACATTTCTGTAGGCCTCACATAAAACTTCGCCTATAAAAAATGCCAACTAATTCTTATCGATAAGATATGGTTAACCTTTCCAAACGATGCAAGCGACTACATCAAATTACATGCTTCGACAACATTCATTAATACAAAATACTCAATAATAACCATGCAATCATGCAATTTAATGTATTTTTTGTTCGATTTTTTGAAACATTTTGCAATAAAACGTTTCTAAACAATGCAATTTTTAAGTATTTCAAGCTCTATTTGTGAAATTCATTACCATTCACATCATGTATGGAAGTTCCCTTAGTGAATATTTAGATCCCACTTTCATACTTTGGATATTGAGTTCTCATTTAAAAGAATAAACGACATCATGCTACAGTTAGATAATACTAGAATGATATATACTAGAATGGATATATACTTGAATAAAAACCTAATCCATATTTAAATCCTATTTCTTATACTAGAGTATTTCAACGCTCTGCAACTATTGCACTGTAGATTCATCACTACAGAGAACTCGAAAGCTAACATACATAAGAAATTCAACATTCTACATAAGTATTCGCACTTAAAAGTTCCGTGATGCACTCACATTTCAACGCTGTTTCCCGTTCGCCCCAGTTGTTGATTTCAGTTTAAACATCGCTTTGCAGACACTAACCTCATCACTTTGCAATTATTTGTGCAATGATGGATATTCTCACTGCTCAGCCAATCCGTGCAATAAGCTTCACGCTGTTGCAGACGATCGATTGGTGCAGAAGAGTGGCAGAAGGGTGGGTTAGTGAGATGGACATTTAGTGGCAACGAACAACTGTTGCAGTCAGGGCAAAGACAATGCAGTCGACAACTCAACGAAGCCCACAAATTGAACACTTCGTTTGCAAAACGATCAACAGCTTAGTTGTAATTTTTCGATGGAATTGTTCATTATTACCGTATTAAAACCGAATGCATTATATTAAGTAGTCAAATTCCTTCAAAGAAAATTGAATGCTCTAAAAATTTGCCTCAAAAACGGCACTTTCGATATCGGAATGTTTTCATATATTCTTGAAAGCACTTTATTCATGCATACTTCATTTAATCTTGCTTATTTGCTCGCAATTTATCGAATTGGTTATTACAATTTTAAAAAATGCAAAAAATCCCTTGGCCTACTCTTTTATTTACTTGTCTGTCATATTGACTTTGGTTACATTCAAAATTGCCTATACCAATATCCTTTCGCTCATAATTTTATTCAAATATGGCCCAAGATCGCTTTGGATATAGGAGCAGTCGGCTAGCGCCAGATAAGCGCGACCTCTTTCCTAACGATGTCCCGACTTGCTTGCAGGTTGCAAGGATTTATTTTGACGACCAACCGGATAATGTGGATATCAGTTCCTATATAGCGAAGCCACCCGTGAAGTAGTGAGTGTCTGCGTTGGATTTATTTGTTACTTGAAAGCGAAAGAGTTCACAAGCAGAAGGCGGTGCAAAAGTACGACTAGAACGTGCTGGATTGGAAGTGATCTGTCAGCTGAACTTCTCAGCTAAACAGGTGACAACTCGCCAAGCTAGCAGAACTAGCATCGCTTACGGAAAATGCAAGAAATGCGGAAAGATAGTCGGAAGAGGAGGACGACAAAAAAAAGAGTACCTGGTTTGGCTGTATCTGGATGCGCAGATGGAGGTGCCGTTGCCGAACCTGAAAATAACGCGCCAATGAACGAAATGTTGCGCGTTGCGATATATTGTTTGAGTTCATTCTGATTCTATTAATATGTATCGCAACATAACTGACACAAACAGACAACAAAAAGGTCAGTGAACATGCACCCAACACTGTTAGAAACGATTAGCACCCGCTCTAACTCAAGTTTCCGATGAGTTGCTGTTGCAGACGTTGTACCAGGTCGGCGTCTAGTCCCTTCATACCAGGAGTTTCGGTCTCATAAACGGTTTTTGTTGTGGTAGTGTGACGTGATGAGTTGACGCGAATTTGTACATCAGAATTAGGGGCCGCACATGCGAGAGCCTTCGCTACAGCATCAGACACTGCAGAATCTGGAGGGCACACAGCACCAGCAACGCGCAGCTCGCGCTCAAGTTCTTGCAGTCGCCGAACGGCAGCTGCATGCTTGTCGGGGTCACTCATTTGGAGTGCACGAAGTGTGAATAGGAGGCTTGTGATGATAGCCTCCGAGCTAGGCAACTGGGCACTTTCCGCCGTCTCGTCGACTGTCTCGCACGCTTCAATAAGCGTCGACTGAGCTCCGCTTGGGCTCACGAATTGTACAGTCGCTTTGTGGCCTGGAGCCTGCTCAGCCGAAAGTATCGCAGCAGCAAGCGATGCAGTTCTCTTGCGGTCAAATTGACCACTAGACGCGACAGGTGCCTCGTCTGCTTGAGGTGAGTTCACGGGGGAAATCTCTTTTTCAGCCTGTGCTTCAGTGGGCGTAATTGTTAATTCAGTATCAATTACCTGTTGTTGAACACTTTCAGATGGCTGCTCGCTGCATTCTTCGGCAGGGAATTTACTAAACGATTCAATACGGTGGAACGATGAGTGGGTGGTTTGACTTTCATGGGATTCCGAGGCGGTCTGAATAACAAGCTGCCCACCAGCTGTAATCGCACCAACGACGAGGGATGAGGCCGGTTGAGCGACCGACATTGCAAGCAATGATACGAGAAGCTGTCAGCTGTCGTGCAGTGCTTTGTGCGGCACATTGAAAAGAGAGAGAAGAGAGTATTTATCGAGCGCTAGCAGGTACAGACTACAGCGATGCGATCATATAAAAAAGTTTCCACAAGCTAAACAAAAATGCCTACGGCCAAAGAAATAGTGGAAGTGCAAATATATTGTATATATGCGAGATGAGATTCACTGCGTCATACTACCTTCGCTTTCAAGCACGCGCCCCTTTGCGTCCTCAGCATCTCTGCCCTTCTCCACTGCCTCTGAAAAAATGCAACGCATCAGCGGGCTTGCCCAACAAATTCACCTCTCTCTCTTCCAATGCTTCTTTCACATAGCTCGCAATCGCAAACTAGAGAAGGATGTTATGCACTGCACGAACAGTTGACCTCAGGTTATATGAAGCACGAAAGTGGCGAACAACAAACACCGAATGAGAGATTATTATTGCTAACAAAAAGATGCAAACGTAACGCATAAAACTGCGAACAAAAAACTGCCGGTTGGCAGTACAAGCCGTCCACGAAGTGGTTATATCCAAAGGATTATTCCTGTCATGAAACATGCAAATCAACTCTCTTCTTTTGGGAACGAACCCTTATGGGGATATTCGATTGCGAACGGTGGTGCCGCAAGCAGTGGAAGAACGAGTGGCATTCTTTGCTTTATTTATTTGTTAACGACTCTCGAAATCTAGCTCTCTGCACTTCCGACTCAACTCCCGACTCTCAACATTCACTGTCGTTTCCGAATTTTTTTTTTCGAAGCTAATGAACAACTGCCGTCAGACATTTCTTTAAAGCTAGTTTCAGGAAGAAAAGCTGTTAAAGAATATAAAACTTGAGCGCCTTATTCAAAAATTGGAAACGTTATTCGTTCAGTAAAGCAGAAAAAGGCACCTGATACGTGGCTGCTGATGTCAGTATGTGTCTTCGGAGGTTCTTGCTTCTCGTAGTGATCGCTCCACTGAGGTTCCTCTCGAGTAACATGACTAGTCTTGATTGTTGTTGTCTTCACAATTGTACCGTCCTCTCTTTCGTGCTCTTCTTGATATACCTCTCTATGAGTGCCATCATCTGATTGCAATGGTTCCTGAAACAACTGACAATCACTGAGATTTCCATCACTGATTGAAATGTTTTAGAAAAAAAATCGCTTTACAATTTTTTTAAATGGAGCAATCGTTAAAAGCTTTTCAATCAGGTCATTTTGACAGGGCATTTCTTGTTTAACTCGCCGAATGCGAAATGATTAGGGAACAAAACTTCTAATGAATATCAGTCTTGTCCTTTGATCAACGATATCTCTTAAATTCTTCGTTAAGGAAGAAATTAAAGCACAAATTTCAACCTATCACTAAGAAAGAAATAATGCTGCATTGTGAACTTTCACATCCTAGCCTTCAACAAGGCTATCTCCTTGAAGGTTCAAAGGCTTTTTACTCCTAACCAATAAGTGATAGGTAACACTTCACTATTCCTCGACTTATTTATGATAACCCTGCAGAATATTTCAGAATATTTTTGTTACGATTATGGCTATATAAAGAGAAATATCCACTAATAAAAAAAGAAAACTTCGGATGCATCAAGTGAAGAACATACGAATGCTGCATATTCGGGTGAAAATTTCCGTGAAAACTTTCAGTTATCAAGATGGGAAATGAACAACTGCGTTAATATACCTGTCGTTCAAGAGCGTCCTGAGCCTCACGCACCATTCGATCCCATTTTTCTTGTTCCTCTGCATTTAGTGGCACAATTCTATCGACGACCTCCTCGTTTACAGCAATGTCGTCTTCATAGGTTGTCGTGATGGTGCGCTCTTCCACTATTGGACCTGTTATGAGAATCAACTGCACGGAAAAGTTTTCAAATCTCGATATATCCATCATATAGGAAATGTTACATCATACATAAAAATCAGAATATTTGAATGAAAGATCTAAATTGTGACGAAACGTCCACCACAGCTAAATTCAAAGAAATCTGCTTGGGCGGGGAAGGGTGGAGGGAAGGGGAGCATTACTGAAACCATTGAAATCGAAAACTATGATAACAACAAATGAAACGAATATTGGACAAAAGCGCAATATTAGTCATCACATATCGATTTATTCATTGTTTTTCTCATCACTGATAAACTGACCATTTTCGGAATCATGCACATGTCGTTCGGTGCGCACAACGGTGCGAATTTCTGAGACAGGTACCTCTTCATCCTCTTCTGTAATAAACGCGATGACGTCATTTCAAAAAACACTCACAATTTAGTATAGTGCAATTTCTGCCCCTTCCTAATATTTTAATGTTCTAAATAATTCTTAATTTCTATCTAAATTGAGAATTAATATAGTTTTTCGAAATGAAGACAAATATTGAAAATGGATTAACAAACGATTACAGACGTGGGTGAAAAAGTGAAAAACGGCGCTCCCTTGCAGAAATGCTATGAAAGGAAAAGAGATCAATTGTACCATAAGGCAAAGGTACTACGGTAAAGGTATGAAGAACCTGAAAACAAGAAAGGATAAGCAAATTTACCTTGGACGATAGCCTGTGAAAGTGGTTCAGCAACGTAAGCATCCGCGGTAGAGGCTCGAGCAAGCTGAACCTCAGGTGTGGTTTGATAGCTAGGTGCAACGGTTGAATGAGAAACCGAAAGATCTTCGGTGAAAGGCTGCAATCGAAATGCCTTAGCAAAACGTGCAAACAACGCATCCAAATGTCGCCGCATTATGCCCATCAGATATCAATGGAAAAATGAAGTTTTCACATTAAAACAAAGTCATAAGCTCGTTTAACGAGATTACCGTAATCAACAGCTGCATTTTCGTGTGAGGACCAAATAAAAACACTGAAAGCCTGAATGAAAGTCTTCTCAACGCCAAGAAGCAATTTCCTAATAAAAGATGAAACTCGTAAAAAATCCGCACATTAGTTGTTTTGTTAACTACATCATATATCATAGCGAAAAAATCAGTTCCTTATTCTTCATAAGGTCCTCCTTATCGAAAGCAAAGATAGCTATTTAATATTTTATGACAAATTAAAGTATCAAAAAGCGAACATATCTATAGCGACAAGGCAAACACCGAAAGATTTCTTCTCGTAAAAAATCGAAAACAAATCATTGCTACGAAAAATTACCTCTTCAGCCTGTACGTAAGCACGAGTGACAGAAGCAGTGGTTGTGGTAACAGGTCCGGTGGAAGTAGAAGCAGTAGTGATTGGCAGGGGTGCATGTGATGCTGAGCTTGCATCCATATCGATAGCCTCTTCATCCTTACCCATCTCTCGTAACACATCCTCACGTCCTATTCGATGGAGAGCCGTTCTCAAAGCATCAGCTGCAAATAAATCATCCATTAAAACGACTTTGAATATTTCAAACGTAGTAAAATCCTTGTTTCTAAATAATCATGACGTCACTTTTCGACAAGACCGTGAAAGATGATGATAAACCATAACATTAATCACTAGAAATGCATATAACGGAAGCAGTGAGAATACCTTTCCTCACCCTTCCCAACACCAATATACTTACAAAATCGACCTTTGCCAATTCTACTTGCAAAAATATGTCTCAAAATCTAAACGATGTTTTAATACAATCTTCGGATATTCCATATCGCAAAACGACATTATGAAAACAAAGGTTTTTTTTAATACAAACTCTTCCTAAATGGAACCGCTAAATACAGCGTAAACTATAGTCAAGGCATGCTCAACAAAGTTGCTTAGTAAATAGCAGCCGTAATCTCGAAACGATAAAATCTTAGCTTATTACTTATCAAATAAACTAACGAGTTGCACATTCTTTCTTGAGGTAGATCCAAATTCGTAGAATTGTTATTGACTCTCTGCCAACCATCTGTTGACGCACATGTCTGATGTCCGTATCGGGCACTTCAAGAGCTCGTGCCAATCGATGCCAATCGGCACCGATAAGGCGAGATACATGACTAATGGGCAGTCCTGGTGGATCGCTTGTTTCTCTCAACGATTGCGCGTATTTGGCCGCAATCGATGGCGCCTCAGTTGAGAGTGCCGATAGTGGAGTCCCCTGTAAGTAGCAAGAATTCTACTTCTTCGGTATAGAATGGTGTTTCATAAAAATGATTTATTGTTTCATGCATCCTCAACTTTTCAAACTGGGGCGAAGTGAATGAGAAAAGATTATGCATCCATGATGTATGATGCTCTATACGACCGAATGCATTGTAGACATGGACCGCATTAAAATGCAGTTAGTTTCCAGGCGACCTGTTCTAACACACAGCCCTTTCAGATTAACAAAGCACCTGTCCGGTATAATCAGGTAACGTGATGGCGAGTGTGCATAGTGGTTGTTGTGGCGGAAGACTGTCGGCTCGAGCTTTAGGCTCCTTCATGAATGCTATACGACCGCCTGCAGCCGCCTCCTCATCTTCTTGAGATCGCACCTAAATAAGATCAATATTAAGTACAACTTTTTGTAATATAACAAAAAAACTTAAGTGAATGCTTCCAAAAAAGTGCAATTGTACTCAGTAAAGGAAAAAGTGAACAAGAATTTATATCGGAAATGTTATGTAAATGTGAGCGATAAAGCTATGTGGTTCTCAAACAAAAACAAATCGCCTTATTACCATAACCATCGATGGCATCGGATTTTTCGACATTTTCATGCCACCGATCAAAAAAATTCATGTCATTCTCAGAATCTGGTCTCTACCGAACTTCTCGAAGTGTTTTCCAGAATATTCTAAACTTCGCCCTAACTGACCATCTTTTCTGCCTCATTTTCTCCAAGTTCCATGCATCCTTTCCGGTGCTTACTCCTCCCCCTTCGTCGCGGAGGAAGAGCCATCAGTTGTCTACCAGTGATTCCTTCCAGATTGCAGAAGCATCTTTATCTCTACCTGCATCTTTCCTGATGAGAAAAATTTCATTTCTTTTTAATCAGTGACTATGTTTTCAGAAGAGAAAGTAAAAAGAAAGCACCCTGATCAAGAAGGCGAGTCGATTCTCCTGGAAGGGCAGGAAATAGAGCGAGAGTTGATCGCCACTCTTGGTGACTGGCATAATGTTGCCGGCAAATTCGAGAAACTGGTGCCGACCACTTAATACTTCCACATCCTTCGACTTGGCTATCTCGATAAAATGCTCTTGTTTCTCCAATGTTTTGTCCTCGCGATCATCAGTCATGCAGAATACTCTATAAAGAGAATATGTCTTCCACTCAGCACAAAAAAAAACGCTTCTTGATATAAGCCAAAGCTATTCAACTTTAATCTTTAGTCTGTAAATGTGAAATAAATATATCTGCGACAACTACATGAAGAATCTAACGAAAATCCATGCAGTACTGCAGAGGAAAGTTTTTTGTTAGTGACTGCTTTCCACGATATGCCAATTGAATTGCTGTTCAAATATGTTACAAAAATATACATAAGAATAATCATTATGCATGAAAGATAATTTCCATTTAATTTCTTATTCGATGTTTTGCCTTTTTTTGCTTCCGATTTCACTTGACGTTGTAACCACGTACCTCAATTGGCCTTCCGTAGGGAATGTGCGTCTGGCGAAGACGACGAACTTAGCCATATAGGGTACAGCGATCGCCTCGTTGTAAACTTCTTGTGCCATACGCGCTGCGTCTCGTGGTGTTTGACAATCCATCAGCCAGAATCGCGCCGAAACTGTTGTCGTGAAAGAGACATCCTCACCTGCAAGCCTATTGTTTGAGAATATATTTCCAAACTCAACTCTACGGTCATTTTGCTCCTCGGGTACTTATTAAGGCGTTTAGTGGAAGATGGATATTTGCTTTCAGAGTACTCAAAAAATGCGCCACTTCCTGATAAAATAAGCGAAGAAACAAGAAAAAATCTAATTAAATACGTGCATTATGCATTAAAGGATCGCATATGGATTGAAATTCAACTACGCATACAAATACGTTACCAGTAAATGTAAGCTGCGTTGTTCCGGTGATGTCCTCCCACTGTGCTGGTGCCGATCCACCAGTGATGCTACAGAGGAGACGCAGCGTAGGCGGCTCCTGGCCTGGTTGTCCACTGAAATAAATCTCTGTGATCGCTAATCAATCTTTTACTGTTTGATGTTATATTTTTCTGAATCTGGATGAAGGCAAATATTGTTATCTTCAATTGTGTTTATCCAATAACGTTAACAAGAAAAGTAGCTGTAAATCTTAAGTAGAGTGGCTGCATGATTATGTGCATTTGCGACTCCATCCAGCGAATCAGTCAGTACTCATAAATTGTGAATAGAAAATAAAACATTAGCAAAAGGGTTCTATTTCGATGCAATCTATCGTTCTCAAATACCATAAAAGATACGCTCTGCCACAAAATTGCTTGTAAAACACAATCCGATGAGGCAGGAAATGTATGTCAATGTTATAAATACTAATCTGCCTAAACGTTCTTCAGACATTGATGGATCAACTTGGAAGCTGCTCAAGGGTGCTATCGTGTGATGTAGATCGCATCTGTCAAACATGATAAATCAAACTTTATTCATTCCTGAGTTGACTAATGCCTTCTTCCTTTTTGCACCAAAGTGACGTCATATTCTTTTGAAAGAGATCAAGTGAGATACTGTCGCCAGTAGAAAAAAATAACTATATCAAAAACTCAAGTGGGAATTAGAGAGGAGCAAAAGGGGATAACTCAATCGTTCGATGAGCAAAGCGCGCGCTCACCTGTACTGTGTAAGCATGCCCTTATGGGCACTCTGTGGAAGTGGAATACACAGAGTAATTGGCTTATGGAACTTGCGTCTTCGCGGCTCAACCGTTACGATCGGAGAAACGGCGACGCGATTTCCGTGTAGTCTGGTGACGATCTCATGAGGCACCGGCTGTGCCTGTACCGATACCTTTATTGTTTTTGTTAGCGATCCATCCGGAAATATTGCCTAAAAAAAGCTCTTTTCATTAAGCTGATTTTATCAACAAGCATAGATGGGCAAGTAGCCATCTGCGTGAAAAGAAATAATCATAACGCGGCAGTTTAAGCAGAGAAAAAGAGAGGACGAAAAGATGTGCCTAAGTGCTGAAAAATCAACCACTTCTTCACCAAAATTAATCACACACTTTCCACACCGTGCAAATTTCAACCATAAAAAATTCGAAGATTTAGGATGGCATGAATCCAAGATTTCAATGGTATAAAATGAAGAAAATTGCCTACCTGCACTCTAGGAACCACCGATGAGAGGATAACACCGCCTTCAGGGCCGACGCAATGAACTTCCTGTCGCACGCGGGTCACCACTGCGAAGTACATTGGGAAATCATTGGTAAGAATGCGTGTGATTCTTGTCGTATGCAAATCGTCAAGTTGTGACAGCTCTTCCGCGTCAAATGATTCATTCAGCACCTAACAGTCATCACTATTTAATGATGTATAAAGCAATTGTACTTATGAAAGTTGTCTTAATCAAGAATATATATTCCGATGAACAATTAATATAGTGAAATTAAGTGAGAAATTAAGCGAGATAGCTTAAAATCAATGCACTGCAATAAACATGAACTTAGTCATTCATGACAAATACATCACTGCATTCGAGAGCGCACCAAAAAGAAAGCAACCCACATTCTGAAGGTTCATTAAATGGCCTACATGCAAATTCAATGTAGAGTTTCAGATGGCTCCGATGTGCAAATGTAACAACCGATAGTTGGGAAACCTTTTTACTCTTACTAACAAAGAGTTAACTAAAGTTGCGAAACGTAACAGTAAGGTGATGACAATGCGATCATTTCTTTCAACGAGAAGTTCACGAACCATAACGGAAAGAGACTTGAAATATATGCAAAAAACTGAGCATTCTAAAGATAGTGAAAGGAACATACACCATGTGCAGCGATCATATGTTAGATTTTTGCTCATGCATCTCAAATAATAATCCAGAAAAAAGATTTTTAGAACTCTTCACTCCACTCACTCAAAACTATGGCCCTCTTGGAGCATTCCGACGTGGTCAGTTGGATCGCGCTAAAAAAATGTGTAAATAGGGCTGAATATGAATGAAATCTAGCCAAGACGATCTGCTCAACGGTAAAAAGAATATCCGCTTTATAGAAGGACCAAAAAAGCCGGCGCCATATCCCAACAATTCGATACTCAATAGTTATAATACCTCTTGAACTGCATCCTCTGTAGCTTCGAGTTGATGTTCTTTCCAATGCTGTCCATCATCTGATCGCAAGATAACGATTTCTCTCTCACGACCACGCAGTGAAGCAAAGTGTGGTACTTCGAGAATAACGGGGCCGAGGAATTTTGCACCATGAGGAGCCATTTCAAGCACTCGTGACGCCAATGCTTCACCTTCGCTGAGGGGTGGCGGATGTGCCAGCTTATCCTGTAAGTGATGCATATTGTAACTCCCTCTAAAAAAAAATCCACCAACCCCTAAAAATTACGACAAGTCGGTCTGCTCCAAATTTTGCTTAGGTAATCCCCTAAAGACATGTTATTCCAAACATTATACCCCTGATAATATATATAAAAAGCAGTCGCAATTAACTGTAACTGAAAAAAATATGCCGGTAGTACGGCAAGAACCCTTACTAGCCAATGATACGGCAAGTGGAGGGTTCTCAAACAACTGCTGGCAGAAGAAGTCCTCGTTGAAGCAAATAATGAAATATAATATTCTACCTCATAGGCATTCTTCCGCTTAAATTTCAGTTAGAATGTAAAAGAGTGTGGTGACCACATATGGCCCAATTAAACGAATTAAGCCCTTGCAGATGGCTGTCTGCTTCTTTTCGATACTAATTCCGATGTCATCGTGAATGCAGCTCCTTGTAATAGGATACATGTGCCCACAAATTACAATTATACCATCTGCCACGGCATCAGCCGAAATTCATTAACCTTTTTTTTGAGGCTGTCATGAGCAGCTAGAAATAACAAACGATTAAAAGAGTCCTTTCTGGAGATATATAGGGAGGGCGGAGGGGGTGGAAGGGAATATGAGTTTCAGCAGTTGCGCCCATCTTAAGGAATTGGGTGAGACCCTTTATGGCAAATCGTTATAACTTCCTATCGTTGACAAAGTGCGCTCATTGTTTATTGCACGATTTCGCACTGGATCAATATAAATACCACATGACCAGCAGCTAGCATGTAAATTTATAAGTGTCCATAAGTGAAGAGAATGAGAGAAGAAGCGATGATTCCCTTGCTTATAAACAATTCCTCTAATACAAACTTAACGAAACAAATAAAACGAATAGAAATAATTTGTGTATTATAAAATGAATTATGCTTTATGTTCCTTCTTAAATAATAATGGTCCAATAAAAACTCCAATGACCATTTATATTATATATATTAAGTAACTTTTTTTTCGAAATCCTATGAGAAGCAATTCTCTCATATCGAAATAGAGCATTATATAGGATATGATGATGTAAAAATGTCCCATATTTATGAAAATTCGATGTAAAAATGTCCCATATTTATGAAAATTATGTTTGAGTGAATTGCGTTTTTTTTTTCTGGTTTCGCAGTATTCGCATCAATGTGAGACACTAATTGAATCGACATGCCCATCAAATGGCCACCATTCCGCATTTCACTATTGAGTGTCACTAACAATGTAAAATGAGTGCAATGGTACTCTAGGGATGGTGACAACTTCCGAGAGAATTTTTTTCGACAATATGAACCTTTTTTTTCCACAAATTCTTGCAATAATCGCAATTTCGATTAAGGTTTCATTTTTTATCGAATATTTCCAATTTGCCTTTAACTTAAATGAACTGTATTTTTACTAGTATAAAAAGTTATAGATTCGCTCCTGTATATGAACAATATTATCACTGGTGAATACTAATGAGGTACGTATGTTATGCATATGTATATATAAATATTGTGCCAACCTCCATATCACGTATTTCCGTTCACTTTTAGTTTTTATGCAAAAGTTCTTGAAATACATCAGAACACATATAGTCCTAATCTCTTCACGAATCTTTCCACTTGTGAGATCTTGACCCCCTCCTATTAGAAATTTAGGTCGTTTCCGGCAATACTTGAACGTTCCATCACAAAATAATTTCATATCACTCTCCTATAATTAGATCTTTACAAATATTCGAGGGTTGAATCCGTAAACGTTTTGCTTCAAATTTAGGCTTAATATGGTTATAAAAGTTGCGTTACCTTTCTCAAATATCTGCATGTGATTCGCATCGGTTGTGAGGCTTTACGTGGTGGAATAATAATGCGAACACCTGAATGACGACAACCACGCATTGCACCGCCACGTGCATCCACCATGAACGAGATGAGGAAACTACAAATTGGACAATAGTGTAGCATTGTAGGTGATAATATCGCTTGACGACTAGCAAGCATAGAAGCGTTCTTCGCATCGTGCACAACTTCACAAGGTGCGGCGACTTCAGAATCCGACAGTACACTAGCGATGAGTGCATCGGATCGCATGTGATTCGAGTTGACGACAGTGCAGACCACAGTTAAAGCAGCACTACTAACAAAGAATGCAGCACAGCGTCACAACCACCACCCCGACTAGTGTTTACTTTGCAAGTGTGCATTGGGGAATGAAAGCGTGCAGCGAGCAATGAAGAGCACTGAAAGAAGAGTACGAGTTGCATTTGCGCAGAACCCTTTTAAGATGGAGGGTAATACATGCTAACGCATAGAAAAGAGGCACAGAGAGAGGGAGAGAATCAGCATCAACACAGCACAACATCAACAGACAACAGCAGCAATATTTGACAAGATGCAAACCGCACGCGGTTAGGCTTGTCGTCAATAACTCACGTTTTGTGAAGTAGTTTGCTGAAAATGGATTCATTGCTATTAGCGAAATCATCCTCGATGACATTCTTCTTTGATATCAGCAAACATCCACTATCAGATGATAAAAGAACACAGCATAACGCTATCACAGATAACGGTAGCACAGGTAAAATGCATCGAGCTTATAGCACCTCTAAAGGCGTTCACATAATTCACGTTGTAATCGTTGCACAGCACTACAACCCCCTAATGTCAACATGCTTGTGATAATGCAGCAATAGTAAGGGCAACAAATTTTTTACCAATATAAAAAGCACTTTCGATATCCAAATTTGCTACACAATAAAAAGCAAGTAAAAAAAAAATTAGATAATTTGCGTAATTAACATTATTGCGTGAATTATATGAAAGCCTTTATCGAGATTGCTTATTCACATATATTTACGTCCCATTCGATGATCATTGAAAAGCCGAACAAATCGCCGGAAATAATGAAACAATACATAGAGAGAAGGTTCGTGCAAAAGAACAGATCGAAATTCGCGATACTATTACGTTGAACATAAGCAAAAATAAACTCCACTTGTTCAATCAATGCATCCGAAAATTAGAAAAAAACTTAACCACTGATTACTGAAATTCATTTCGGTAATTTTCATTCAATGATAAAACTTGAGCTCATTCGATTTCTTTGAAATTCATTACTCATTTCTCATGGAAGTTCTCTCCTATTCTTAGTGAAACTTTCTCAAGAATTATTAAAATTTCAAAGTCAATCAATCTACTATTTATAATATTTAGTTTGAATAATAATAAAATTAAATAATCATTATTTGACGATTAGAACATTGGTTTTATCTGCTTAATTTTTCATGTATATACCTTGAACTTTGAATTTTTTTCGAGAAGAATGCATAAAAGAATAAGTGGCCAAGAAACAAAATGCAATAAACACCAATAATAACGATGCATAACAATTAAAAAATACCTTGGTTGAACGGTGGTATGTGTGAGTGCCACATTATCAGGAATGGTCGTATCCAATGTTGAGTCAGCCATTGCCGTCGCGACTGGTTCATGCTAAATAAGCTGTTATTCTATGTTTTGTTTAATTTTTGCTTTTTCTCAGCTCAGTTTTGCTTCTCAGAACAACTAGAAAAGCCTGATAGCAAGCTGAAAAATAAAATGCATCATACGGGACAGTCGATAATGAAGACAGGCAGATTTCGAGACCGACCGCGATCATCTAAATGCACTTTATCTGTGTTAACGGTGGGACGCGACGCACTCCTGGCTCTTATAAAGGTGGCCAATAGTTTCCTGCCACTTTCGAGAGTATTTCTTCTAGTGGTCGAATCGGTACTCATCATAGAGGCAGATGAATCTGCCGTGCGTCGGCTTGCGGTGAACATCCTCTGACTGGTTTGTCTCATAAGGCCATTACTCGATCGACTCAATGCAATGTGTTCTCAATTAATCGAATAAAAAAGATAATTAATTAAATAAACAATTTACTTGCGCTTTACGTATTAGTGCATCCAAATCGCCGTCTGCGGTATCCATTTCAGGGCTTCGCGACAACATCGTCTGCGGTATCCATTTCAGGGCTTCGCGACAACAGCTGAAATGAATCTTTATTAAAATGCTGAATGGAAATTTAATTCAAATATTTATTTTATTCTATTTATTTATTTAATTTCAAATACGATCTGATTTTCTCTCATAGTAACATCTGAAAAAATAGGAAAACGCGTCCGAAAAGTTCGCAAAAAAAATCGCATAGAAACAACAACGGTTTATTACCCAAGTTTGAGCTGGTACGCTATAATTATGGCTCAAAGAGCCGAAACATAAGCACAAATTATTATTCCATCTCTACTCGACGCATTATATAGCCGTAACCAAAAAACTGTTATACTATCACATCTATCGACTATGCGCCTGCGAAATAAACTGTTAGTACTCAGAAAGAACAATCTAATCAATTAATATCTCACTGAATTCGAGTTTATTGATATTAAAATTGCAAACGTATCTTCAATTGGAATTCTTCATGAAACTCTTGCATCTATCCGGTAAATGACGTCATATGTTTAAAACGTTCTAAATGAAAGGAAAAATTCAGATTCGTTTCAAATGAACATGAATAAATGCGCTAGCTTTATAACGAAATTGCTGAACGCTGAAATATGCTCTCTCATATTTTCACAAAAAATGCATTTGAAAGTTTAGCATAATAAAGAATAAGGAATTGAGATGCTCATATAATGCAAATTGCAATATGTCAATTTAAAGAAAACACATTCTCACTCAAAAAACTATAATGAGTTCGATAGAAAAAAATAATATATACCGGTTCGGCTGTATGAATTAGATGAACACCAGTGGAATCGTGTAAGCCTTGTGTTAGACTCTCCGAGAAATCACGGACATGGGCGTTTGCGGTTACTTGATTGTCCTCACCTTTAAAGTACAAATCAAATACGATCATATCAACAAATCCCAATAGAGTACAATTGGTGCATTTTCTATAAAAATTTGATTCAAAAAAATAATTTAGTTCTGAAAAAGACAATCAATTAGAGGAAAGTTGAAATTTTCCACAGGAAAATTTTTCTCACAGGAACATTTTTCTGTAGATTTTTAATTGCATAAATAAAGCAGTTAAGTTTAACATCGATTCTTATAGTGAAAGTGATAGAATGTGAAAAATAATGAACTAGGTTTAAGCATGAAAATAAAACCCGAATGAAGAATAGATACACTGCAAGTCACAAATAGATAAGGAAGAATGTAAACATTATGAACGCATGCAAACAAAAGCAATGCACAAAAATCATACGTGATGGTGCTAGCTTGAACTCTCCTGCTGGTGATGGATAGGGACTGGATGTGTGATTGGGGAAGAAACTGAGGTCGTGATCGTCGGAAGTGGAGAGTCGAAGAGGAGAATGTGTTAAGGCACGCAAATGTGATGGATCCTCGTCAAGTGCCGCTGCTGTTGCTAAACGTTTTACGGCACTCAACAACACCAACATCACCACCGCACAAACAACAACAACAACAAACTTAACAAACAATATGTCAACTCAAATCATCCTTTTTAAAAACACTCAAACATATCACTATCATATGGAAAATCCATCCCAGCACTAAAAACGAGCAATATAGTGTCCTTTTATTTCACAAATCCCTCCACCGTAGCAACGTTCATGCAAGCTGAAAATAACGCAGCGATGTGGAACAGCATTCTCAACCTTTGCCGCAAAGCATCTATCTCAACATCATTCAACTTGATGTGTTGTTTCCTCGTGAAGTGACCTCACAGACCATCGAGGAATGATGGATTCTTTCCTTTATTTTTTGCCGCTTATCCCAGCGAACGATCGATTTCATGATACTATTACAATTGAAATGTCACTCATCGTATATATATNAATTTCTTTGTGAAATTGCTTCAAGTTTCATATCAAGTTGGTAAGGAATATAGGCAAAATTGAATAAAGCTTAAGGAAAAGCGAAAGTTAGGCGATGAGATGGCTGAAAATATTTCAATATTACGATGCATCTCACTCCACACGACGGCCAAACAAACGCTTTGGGATCAACGCAAAGAGACATGCGAATAACTTCAAACAAAAAAGGAGCAAAACCAAAATGCAAAAGATATAAGCAATACTGTAATTGTTCTATACCGACACCTTTTGCAAGCCGATAACGAAACATACCTTCATCTTCGGAGTCGGAGAACATCGTCTCGTTCATTGCTTCCGGATTTTGTGGTTTATAGCGCTCTTCGGTGATAGTGGTTGTCTCAGTGATTACGGTAGTTTCAGTGACCGTCTTAAGTGCCTCGACAACTGATACATAGCCTAGGCGTTCCGCAATCGATAAAGGCGTTTGTCCAGTCTGTAATGTTCATTTTGTGAACGCCATTACCCTCATGAATATTGTTTCTTCAATTGTTTATGATAGAATTGCTTCTTCACCTGTCAGGTAATCGACCATGCAAACGCCTTTCTCAATTTTTGCAGGAAGAGAAAGGAAGAGAAATATGGTGAACCATAAGTACCTTCCCCCTTCTCCCTCTCCCCCTTTTCCTTATTCCTTCCAAATTTGTAGCCGACTTGGTAAATTCAAAAGAGTTTGTTAAGTATGGCACCATTTGGCTTCGCAATAAGCCTACTCAATCGTCGATACAACTTGATCCATTACCTAAATTACTGACTGATTTTGTTTTGATTGGGATTAACGAATGAACTGACCGCTGTGTGCACATTTGGACTGGCGCCATGTTCCAGCAGATAACGTACAACATTGTTATGTCCCTGTTGGGCTGCTTGATGCAGTGGCGTGTAGGATGCACGTGTTGTTGCAGATACCGGTGCACCATGTTCGATCAAAAATCGTACCATGTTCATTTGACCTGCAGAGAGAGGCTTTCATTAATGGTTGTTGCCTTCGGTATTGAAAAAATAAAACAAAAACAACATAAAACTTCCTGTACAAAATTTTAAACGCATCACAGCTGATGGTTAACGGAAATCAAATTTCTATGCCGACTTACAATTGGTTCTATAACTTTTCAGCTTTCAAAATAGCAAACATGACGAACGTTCACTTTAAAAATAATCCCGCTGATCATCAAAAGCCAGCACTCGCCAGAAATTTTCGTGGTGTATAGTCGACGATATCTGAGTGACTGAAGGGAAAATTCACTTGTAAAGCTGCCTTTATCAGCAATCATTTCAACAATATCTTCAGCAAATACTCGAAGGAAGGAAGAGTTATCGAAGAGTATCTGTCATATCAAAACATATGTAGCGGCTTAATGCTAGAAAAAATGAAAATAAGGAAGAAATTGCAGAAGCTCACCGAAGTGACAAGCCACATGAAGAGGTGTATATCCGGCTTTTGTTTGTGGATCGATAGCGGCATGCTCTTTTACGAGTTCTGCAGCAACATTAACTCGGTCTTCTTGTGCACATAGATGCATTGGCGTTAGACCATTCTTCGCCGTTGCTCCCACCTTGAATAGAGCCATTTAATTAAGCGCTTTTCTGTTGCTCATGGCAAAGAATTGTAATAGAAAGAAAAGATTTTCATATTTAATGACAAAATGCTCTAAAATATGTTCAATCGAATTGATATTGTTTCCTAGCTGCGTCTCCTGTTACAATATATAACAGTTCAACCATAAACCATGCCTTATATTTTTGTCTACTTAAATGACAATAAGCGCGCTTACCTTTGCACCGTTTTCGATGAGAAGTGCACACATTTCGCGATGTCCTTCTTGTGCAGCAAGGTGCAGTGGCGAGAAGCCAGCCTTGCTCTCGGCGTTCGTATCAGCCTAAAAGCCACCCTTTTATTCGATCTCAGATGTCCAAACCGATTACAATAACGGATAAAAACTAGCCCTCATATATTGTGGCTTTGAAGTTCGGAAGGACCGTTTTTACCCGTGGTAGGCAACAGCGAGCTTATAAAAAAACGCACATGTACGGATACACGCATAGATATGTTTATATATGTACAGACATGCATGTGTGTGCATACGTAAATGCAACGCAAATATGCAATTTATGTCAATAAACATAGAAAAGGCCTTTAAGGCCTTTTGCGGATTTTCTGGAATGCACCTGCAATGCAATTAGGTTTATTAGATGTCAACGAGCAACAAGCACGAGTGCACAAAATCCCGATAACAAACCTTGTAGTGGAGAAGGGTGGTTGCGATGTCCATTTGGTTCTTCTTAGCAGCAATATGGAGAGGAGTGTATCCATTTTTGGCGGCCGCATGTGCCGACGCTCCATTCTCGAGTAGAAGCAATGCAACCTTATCGTTGTTGTAATGTGCGGCCACATGAAGCGGTGTTACCTGAAAACATTTATATCTTTGTCATGCAAAATCATCTACTTTCATAGTTGCTCGCTATCCTCGTTTTTCGTATAAGAACGTCCAAAATCTTCCTGAATCAGGTCGCAAACAAAACAGTAGAACTCCTCTATTGCAGCAAAACTGTCAAAAGAAAAAATGGTTGGATAAAATAAAATAGATTCGTGTAATTCCCCGTCCATTGCTCTTTTCACTCCACCAATTAGTGTTGACTCAACGATATTTGGGCACAGTTCCAATATTTGTTTTTATCAGCACAGTGTAAACTTTCCACACGAGAATATTTTTAACCATTGCGTACTTTCACAATGCCGCATTGTGTGAGCATAACAATCAGCCATTGTTGGCCACTACAATATTTTTGGAGCGCTAAATCCACAACTTAGATGGATCTTTCATTTGGGTATTTCATTTTGCACAACTTATGACTATCTCGACTATAACGAAGGTTGACCTGGTTTTTGCCTTCGATATCGACAGGTGTTCCTCTCTCGAGAAGCAATTTCGCAACTTGGAGATTACCATATTTAGCGGCGAGATGTAACGGTGTGAATCCTTTCTTCGTTAGAAGAGTTTTATCGGCTCCATGATCAAGTAGTATCGCTGCTACCTCCTCTTGGCCCTCCTAAAATAAACGCAAAACAATTTAAAATTTATTACACATAAAATATTTTTTTAAAAAAACTGCTGCATATTGGTCTAAAAATATTGGATATAATAAGCCTAGTCGCAAATGCAAAACTTGGGTGAGACAAAAAATGAGCATCAAATGATTTAGTAACAACTCATCACTGCAACAATAAAGCAAAAATTAAATGATTTAACTATTTCAATGCAGTAGCTTTCACTCAATTTAGCAAAATTTTTAATTCTGCGATGCATTAGTACACTTTTCCATGTGAATAAGAGAGATAAAATTTGAATAGGAGGAATCGAATAGCTTATAATATTGAATGAAATATTCGAAATGGGAAATTTTTTGAGACTGAAAAGAAAACTCGAAAAACATAAGAAAAATTGTTTTCATTGATCCCAACAATTGTTACACTACGAATCTCAACGTTCTCACGTTCTCAATAATCACTGCATGTCGCGAAACTTTTATATTACAATGTTTGGATATCGAATGATCGACATAGAAAGAGAAATTTTATTTCGTTTGATATGCGGTTAATTATTTATAGATGATTTATCAGTCGACATTCTTAGCACCTCATCCACTGCGATATTTTCGAATTGCGTAGCAGATATTTCTTTTAATTAAAAATATTTCGTTTGATAGCTCGAATTATATGCAAAACTTTGGATAACTTCCAACAGCTGTAAAGATGCCTCTTCCATATGCAAAAAAGTGTGATAGAACATAAGTGAAATCACTAATCTATATATATATATATATTACCGACCTCAGTTACGAGGTCTGACCTCGTAGACGAAAGCACTTCCTAACATTTGCTCTGGAATGTCCCCTTATGAGCACCGCTGAACAGAAATCACAATGATATCAAATCTTCGGCGACCTTCCAAGAGTACGATTAGGGTACGAAGGAGGTCCGACCCATAATCAAAAGCAATTCCTACACAATATCTGCTGCACGATTTCTCGAGAAAACTGCTTCTCAATTTCAAAAAAAAAAAAAAAAGTGAACGCTATCGGCACCATTGCGAAGGGTCAATGGCCAGGAGCCGAATCACGCGAGGTTTGAAGGAAAGGCAAGGCTCTAACACCACAAATCCGACCCCACAAATTTTTTTCGGATTAGCATCGTGGATCTCAGGCTAAAATATGTCGAAATGTGAGCAAATAGAACCTCTACCCTCTCGATACCTTTTTTTTTCGCATTGCAGATGTAAGAAGGCTCCCCGTCAACATCAGTGCAAAGCGTGAGCACCAACGACCAATAAAGCAAAAGAGGACTACATCGTTCATTTTATAAGCTGACAGAAATGAATCACTTATGTCCACTTGAAGCTTCCGAAGAGTTCCCTCATCGGAGAAGATATTTACTATCAACAATTCTGTGAATGCACGAATTAACAACTGTGCCGCAAAGTATCTGGCAGTCTCTTACAAGTACAACATTGCAGTACTACTTAAACTACCTCGAAGTGGAGATATTAGGATAGGAAAGATATCATAACCTACCTCCTGTCCTTAAAATGTAGAGGTCGATGCCTAGGATCACCAAAGTATCCCTACCACTTGTGCAAAAATAAAAGGCTAAACATACGTTTTTACTCATAATTTTTTCCCACATTTTCTAAACTTCACCCATTTCTACGTCCAAAATAATCAAATGCATCCATATTTCTTCAGGCAGATAATTAAAACATTGAAAAGAAATGGCTTAATGCCAAAAATGCCGTCTATTACAGATTTATTTGTTGTGAAAATTAATGCGATCGAAAAGAAACGAAAGAAAACAACGACGCAGCTGTGGCTAATCAAGGATATGAGACAATTAATTCATGCATCGTAAATGTGCATAATATTAGTCCCCAGCTGTAAATGTCGTTCGTTGTGGATTTCAAACAATACCGCAACAGTGAGAAACGATAATGAAATTAACAATGTGGTCTTCATCCTCGAGAATTCTAGGCTCCGGTTCGGGAATTCCCGAACATTAGAAAATATCGAACGAAGAGGTGATTCAAACGATCACTTTTAATGGGTTCCCGCATCCAATGTATGTAAGAAAATTTTTGTTAAAACGAAATTAATCATGTTAAATCATAATGAATCCCGGAAATAACGCAAAAATAACATAAAAATGTGCGCTTGCATTGATATATCTGATAGGAGAACTGCCAATAAAAAGGTGCGGAATTAAGCTTTAGTCTAGTAAGTTAAGGTTTCTGATTACTTAGATTTTTCAAGTTTGAATCTGATCACAGTCAAAAGTTTTGATTCATCGCTTATTCACTCTATTGCACCAAAGAGAAAGTTAATGTAGAATGGAGAAAATAAATGAAAGAAGTACTTGTGAATTGAACGGCAGAAAATTTGCTGTAACAAAAAATCCGATGCAAATAGAAGGCTTTTGCTTTCATTTGTAAGTAGCAAACAATCATCCACTCGATCTTATTCTTACAAGATTTGTGCAGTTTCATTCAATATCCCAGATATTTTCGAAAAAAAAAGAGACAGAAAGAAGAGGAGGTTCAGACAAAATGCATAGCAATCACGATCCTTATTTTAATTTTACTGATGATATGCTATTGATGCATAAGAAGTGAAATTTTTATAACGTTGACTTGCGCTTTAATTTCTTCTTAGCAAAAAATTTTAGAGCACCGCTAAAAATTCAATCCCTTAAAGGACGAAATCCTTCAAAGAATGCAGAAACTCGAAAGTAATCCATCCCTGCATCAAATGCAATAGATTGAGAAAGCAAGCGATTTGCAAGCATAGATTCCATTAGATGCAGACGACGGGGTGGACAACCGATCCAAGCTTACTTGTGCGATACCGTAATCGGCAAAACGTTCCTCTCATGCATATGCAATGTTGGAATGAACAATTGTTTGGAGTTTCCTTACACAATGAAGGGGGAGGCATAGGGTACTGTGACTTTCAATTAAACCTGTGGGGTTTGATTTCGACATATTCAACAAGGACAAGAAGAGATTCTATCAAAAACGCCTTGATGAGAAAAACATCAGCAATAAAAGGTAGACAGTCGGATCTAAAAAAGAACCACCCAAATGCATCCTAAATTGGAACTAAGACGCACTTGAGGATAACTAGCCGCGCTAAAGAATAGCTAGTGTCAACCGCAAAGAAAATTGACTTCTATATGGCTAAAAAAGGATGAGAAGAGATTCTAAAAGCAAGATAAAGCGCAGCCCAATTCTTGCATATGATTAATGGCCATCGTCACTGCTGCTTTGAATTGCAACTCGACAAAACATGGCCGCATAATCACGCTTATTGCTTCTTTAATGGGTCGTTCGTCTTTCGTATTTCTGAGGATACGCTTGAAAGTGAGCGGTGTGGATGACGAAACGAGAGATTTGAAATGAAGATAAGCAGCACAAAAAAGATATCAACAAGCAAATCTCGAGATGCGTATTGTACTGGAAGAAGTATCACGCAAGTTGGTGGTGAAAGAGTAGCAGATCTCGCGTAGATGATAGATAAGTGACTGTTTTCAAGCATCGCTGCTATTCCTCATATAACTTATTGTAAGAAGTTTCATGTTGAATTCATGAAGTCGCTTAATATCTACGTCGGATTTCATCGTCTTCGCTTTTTGCTTTTATCCCAAACAATTAATGAGGGAACCGTCCTCACTGGATTTCAGAAAGCAGCTGATAAAGAAATGGTTGATAAGTTTGGATGAGACTATGTGAATAAGTAAGGTAACGATTGATAGATGCCGTACCTTGGCGGCAATATGTAGCGGTGTATATTGATCTCGAGTAGCAGCATTGGGTGATGCACCTGCCTGTAGTAACAACACAACGATATCGGTGTTGCCAAGTCGTGATGCGATATGCAATGGTGTTTGCAACTCTCGTGCAGCAGCATCCACCTGGAATTTTTATAGCTTACACCTATGACGCCTTCCTGAAACTTCTAATGAAGCATCTATCTACATTGCAAAAACAACCTAGCGCATTAGAAAAGATTAGGAATTCAGCCACTAGCAATCATAATTTGAATATCGAAGGAAGAGAAGAACCTTTACCTATATTTATGCGGATCAAAGAAGCGCTATTATTCGTGAAGTAAACGCACCGATTATCTATCCTATCAGAGAAAATAAAGGTGCGTCATACTACAAGGAAAGGTAGTAAAATTTAAGTAATGATTGGCAAGAATTTCTGTAAAAAAAATCACCTTAGCACCATCACGTACAAGTACACGCACAATGTCGGTCTGATTGGCTCTAGCTGCCAAATGTAGAGGAGTTTCACCACGAACCGTTGCCACATCTGCGTTTGCACCCTATAAAAACATCCTCTTTAATAAAACACATCAAAGAAATATTCTGCTCATTAGCAAATCTCATGCATCATGTAGCCTCTCGATCGCTTTTTTAGATGTTTAGAGGAAATGAACAAAAAAAAAAAACGATCAGCATCTACAATAATATATTTTCTTCGTTTATTCTATAATTTAGAATTAAGAAAAGTGTTCTAACACTTGTGAGTATGACTTAAAACTTTTTTGTTAGATGTAAACATTGAAGGCACACTATTGTTTCACTATCGTTGAAAATTGCCTACCGCTCCACATTATATATCCTCTTCACTTTACGAAAAAAAAACTTCTGAAAAGTGGATATAAGTCACTTCAACTTCTAAATGTAATCGTATTGCTATATCCTACAACACGATATGTGGATTTGTCCCCGTTAAACGCTCAACAACAATCACGTTTTTTTGTTGGTACCAAAAGTGTCCCCTCTCCCCCCCCCCTCCCCCCATACTGGGTCGTCCACCAACTTGATTCTACATCGATGCAGGCATCAACGTATACGTGTCCATCAATTCGTAAACCTCTGCTATGATGCTATATTTGGGTATCCTTGAATAAGTGATCATGAGCGATTACATGTGCATAGTGCACTATATTTCACGCCGTATACATATGCACACGTAATGCATCAATAATCTAATTGCAATCGCACCTAAATGTCACACCTATTGGCGCTCAGTTTGAATGCGCCCTTCAAATAATGTTACGCATAGATGACTTTAGGCTTATTGTTGATCGAATTGCACTCATCTGTGCAATACTGCCATAAATGCATTCATAATTATACCTTTTTTTTTCAATACTCACTCAAATTCAATCAAACAATTAAACAACACAATATATATCGATATTTTATATGCATTTTGCTGTATTTTTCAATTGCGCGATAAAGGTTTATGAGGAATGATGTTTGTTTAATGGTTGAATTATTATACAATATTCAACCGACGTTCGATTCATTCAAGCGATACGATCTTATTAGTTAATCGATTCCAATTTATAAAATAGAAGTATTATCGTAACAGCTATTGACACAACTATTCCACCTTTAGAAAAACATGAAATCTCGAGCTCAACATTTGCTAAAGAAAGTCCAGCACTCGGTCAAAAAGATCACTCGATAGAAGAGAGTAGTGCAACAATCTTAAATTGTAATTGCCATCAAAATGCATCCTGCATTAAAAAATGACACCCTCTAGGATGGTTCGAAAAGCTAAGAGAGTCGACAAAATGCAGAAAGATTCGATATTATTAGACATGTATACAATCCTTTATCTTCATTGATAATATTTCGCAAGATTTGTATGTTTATTGCAAGAAAGCCCTACTTCTGATCATCTTTTTCAATGATATTACATTTAATGAACTTTTTTAAAACGAGTTCCCCAATGATTCACAATCCGGTTTCATTCCTCTCTATCGCATTTGGAGAAAAATTTTCCACAAGAACGGTGACGAATATTTTTGCCCATAAAAATTGACGCATATTGCATTTGCGTGAAACAGTCGTTTTATTCAAAATGCTAAAACTCATTAAATGAGGGATTCACTTTTGCATGGAAATTTAAGTAACCATAGCTGCAAATCGTTAAACTCTCGAAAATGTTGCATCAAATGATGCGGCCTCTAAATGAAAGCCACTAGGCACCGGAAATGCGATCCGTCTCCCGATCAGCAAAAAAGCATCTATCTAGAGAAAAACCAAAATAGAATTGGAATAAGAATAAGAAAAAATGCAACAGTGATAGCAGAGAGTGGCCAATTTCAAACTACTCAACTAATGGGCCAAGCATTAGTGGCCTATTTGATACGCTCCTCTAGAACTTATTTCATTGCCAAACAAATTGCAATCAGCGTCGCATTCTCATCAAACTGCGCAAATATTTCCATCCAATGAAAAAAATTATAAATAAAATTTAAAATTTCATTATAATCGTACTAATAAAACCTCTGATTATCTGCATAGATATGTTTATAGAAACGAACTAAGAAGAATTTTTGAGGGATGTTATACACGGGCTGATGCCATACACTTTCAAAGTTTCACTCATCGGTCTAATCAACTTTGTAGATCATCACAAAATTAATGAAAATCCTGCGATAATATATCCACGCTTAAATGAACCGGTTACTAGTGAAAATCATATACGAAGAAATCCGTTTCTTTTTTTTTTTACTTTGCAGGTTGTATTGTGCAGACTGCTTGATCGTTTATAAACTGCATAGAGTATTTTTTGTTACATAAAATTTAAAAGGTTTTTTTTCAATTAAAATTGGTATAGAACTTATATAACAGCGAAAAAGCTGCAATGAAGAAAAGAAAGTTTAGTGATGACTTCTTTTGATAGAGCAAAAAGAATTGCAAAACAACAAATTATGCGAAGTTCTTACTAAGTTGATAGGTCAAATTGAATACATTTGGCATAACCCGATAATTTTTTCGAGTAACCAGTTTTGTTAGTGATGATATTGCTTGTGAGTTGACAAATTTGAAAGTTGACATAAAGGAACATCCGCCTCAACGAAAAGATCTTCTGTTTCCGAAGTGAAGCCACTGGGCGGATGGAGACAAATACGTATGTATTGGGTATGATCCCTTTAACAGGAAATTTCAACAACCTTCATATGAGCTGTTGTTTCATGGACTGTGTTTGTAAATTTTGTAATTTAAATGTTGAACTACATGAAGACAATAAGTTTCTATGAAAGACATGCAAAACTATACAATAATGAGCAATGCACAAGCATAAAATTGAAGTTGTATGCAAAATAAGAATGCACCTGTTGCAATAAATAGATAACGATGTTGATAGCGCCCATGAATGCAGCAACATGAAGGGGTGAGAGACCCGATTCGGTGGTTGCCTCGATCGCCGCATGATACTTCAGAAGTAATTCTACGACCTAAACATAATGTTTTTTAATTTTTTGCTACCGCATTCAACGTTAATATTTTCTTAACTACTTGTTGCCGTTATATTGTGTTTACCAAACGCGAAAAGAAAATACAATAAATTTGGATTTGTGTGATTATTCAATTCATAAAACCTAACCTCCTACTTTGGTGCACAACTGCCCAACGCTACTGGAATTTCCATTTCGAGAGGAAAAGAAGCAGTTCTGGTACTGGATAGTTGCTTGAAAATATTGTAAATAAATAATTATTAGCAATCATTATATGCTAATCAAAGCTATGGCCATAGGAACTATTACATCATAACATATGGAAAAGTCTTATACGCCTTTGTTATTACATCCGATGGATACATAAATATTAAAAAATAATCAATATCATTAGAAAATTAAGGCGTAAGGGAACTGGATGATTATAGCAACTAATATAGTTATTATTATATTCGTTATTTTAGGTAAGCTGTACATTTTTGCTGCTATGCTTACAGCTCAATATTAGATATAAGTGAAGAATCGAAAATAGTTACCTTGATTCGGTTCTTTTTGCATGCAATATGCAATGGTGTGAAGCCGTTCAATGCTCTAGCGTTTGGATCGGCATTTCGATCGAGAAGAAGTTTTGCAACACGCACATGTCCACAATGTGCGGCCACATGCAATGGTGTCAAATAATCGACAGTCACATCATCAACTGGTGCTCTATGATAGAGAAGAATACGTGCAGTATCCACATGATCACCTTGGGCGGCCATATGTAACGGAGCCAAACCATTCTGAAAATTGAACATATTATTGCTTATTCTTCGATATGAAGTACATACAGGTATACCCTAGGAATAAAGATTGCACCTGCTTTGGCACCGATTGACAATCAAATCCAATAATATTATCAGTTTGTTAGATGGTGATTATAAAAATGTATAACGAATTCGATAATGGTAAAACTTCTTTGCCAGAAGGACAATTCATCTTATATGCCTCAATGATTATTTCATAGCAACTGCAATAATCCATCTTTCAAAAAAAAAAAAAAAAACGATTTCCCAAGCAAACTCGGAAGTTCTTTAAAGTGGCAAAAACTTTTGCTTCAAAAGCAGAACTAATTTTCTCTAACAAGTTCATCAGATACCTTTAATGAGGTGTTTGATTCATGCATACAATTAATAACATTAGATGATACGATCCAATTAAGAGTAGAGTAAAGAATGCCTCTCTAATTCAAATAAAACGGTCTAAATGTGAGCCAATTCACATGAGCTCTTCCACGAAAGGATTTGATCCAATTGGTTTATATATGATACGATCCAAAAGGATTTCATTCACATAAAACAATGAGTTCCTTTATGCTCTTCCACTAAACGATTTTTATTTCCAAAAATTTTGAATCTGGACAAATAAATCGGCAATAACTTTTATTGATCATTCAAATGATTTATTTAACTAAGCAATCTCTATTTAAGTGTTTTTAATGTCGAAGATATACCTTAGTTTTAGCATTGATAGGCGCTCCTTTCTCGAGTAGAAGATCAACAACTTGATCATGTCCAGAACGTGCAGCACAATGTAATGGTGTTAGAAGATCTCGTGTACGACAATCGATCACTGCACCATGAGCGAGAAGTAATGAGACCATATTTGCACGACCCCATTTTGTTGCAACATGAAGAGGACTGCAATTTGTTGATTTACAAATTAGATATTGCAAATGAAATGCAATGATCTGAGATCGATATTGCTGATTTGCAATGCAATGAGCATAAAATTACATTTAAAAACTAATTCGCATAACTAAAAAATGTTTCGATATTAATAAAATACACCATTGCTAAGCAATCGTATTGAATGGAAAAGTTTTTTATTCATTTAGCAACGAATAAAATTTTTTTATGGATGGAATGATCCATCTTTGAAATAATGTGACTATTCATGTGAAATTTCATTCTGCAGAAGTGCTAAGTGGAATCTTTTTTTTGGGGGAAGGAGAGGAGGGACGGGACAGGTCACTCGTCAATTATGGTTGTCATTGAGGATTAATTCGAACACTTTGGTATTATCCGATACGATTCTAATATGCCATATGGTAAGGAAATGTATATCATCACCTCTCTATATTGATCAATCGCACGATTATATATTGCTCAAACGAAAATTCTTTATGCTTAAAAGTTATTTCAGGTCGCAACGAATGCCATTTGTGAATGTAAAATATTCGATAAATGACTGAGCAATGATCGTATAGAATTTATTACAGCAAATGAAACAAAAAATTCATTTCATAGATAATGAGCATTCTGAATGATTATTCGTTCGCTTTGATTTTAATTGGATTGTTGAGATCTTCGCATATCGACTTTACATATCCTTCCATCCTTACTTTTTCCCTTTCATTAAAAATTAAAATACGCTCCTCCCCCTTCCTTCGACGTGGTTGACCACTTGAGAAGTGATCTCAAATGTGTGGAATGGAAAGCAACATAGATAGGAAATAGATCTTATATCAGTCATTAAAGAGGTCACAACGTGAGCATTCGCTCTTAAGAATTCCTACCCGGAATGAAAGCATGCTTTTGGCATATTCAATATGAATTTTTGTGAAAGCATGGAATGACCTTCTCAAAAAAAAAAAAAAAAAAATCCACTTGCTAATGTCTACACCTCATTCACATCCAAGTATTCATGTGAACAGTAATCGGTTGCTAGAAAAATTAAATTAACGCATTCGGAAGCGTACTATCTTTCATTTCCTTCGATTTACGTTAACCATAAACGACCGATATGCTGTGCTTTTCTTTCCTCCCAATTCTGGACGAAACACTGAATGAATTAGCAATTAAAGCAACAGATTGAAATCATTTCAGTGATCTGCTTCACCCAATTCAACGATGTTTGATGAGGTGCTTAAAATTTTTTGAAAATCTTCTCGATGAAATTCACTTCAATGCATCTCTAATCATAACACTAAGTGATGGAGACAGGAATATCCTAATTTATGGAAAACTGTACGAGTTAACATTACCGACTGATAGAAAGGTTCTTAAAATTTTCTAGATACGCGTAGAAGGTGTGTGATGAAGAAACTTAGTGTCTGCATATTTAAGAACAATATTAGTGCAGTAGTGGTTTGATACCTAATATTGTGTCTCGCCTGATAGTTCACGTTAGCGCCTTTCTCGAGTAGCAGTTGCGCGACGTTCTCATTGCCGTAATGAGCGGCGATATGTAGTGGTGTAAAGCCGCTTTTCGAGGTCACATCCGCGTTGTGCTCGTTCTAGAATCAATAAACTCTTGCTCATTTCACTGCCACTCTCTCTCTCTCTCTCTCTCTCTCTCTCTCTCTCAATTCGTTTTCATTCTGCAACATGCCAGCACTAGCAACGATTCATTAGTCATTGAAAACGAACAAGCAGTTAGCAACGATTTAAACCGCATTGCAAAATACTTTTTTTCTATTGATTTTTCCTTTTTTTTTTCATTTATTTCTTGTAGCAAACGCTCGATGTCTGCACTTTCAACTAAAGCTTTTGCAAAAAAAAATAGCGAAATATAGATGGAGATTAGAAATTTTCCCAATCGATGGACAAATAAACATAAATAATATGCCCCTATGAGATGAAAAGAAACATGCCAATGGTGTGAAACCATCCTAGAATAAACATTCTGGTCTTATATATACCATTAATTTCATCGAAGAATTCCTGTTACTATGATCAATTCCATTCATAGTTGAGAACTACAAATGCAGGAAATAAACTCAACAACGAGTTGTGCAACCAACAACTGATCAAGGTTGTTTCGATGCGGTAATATGCAGCATTAAGGCTAAACAATATCCATAAATTTCTTTGTTTTCATTGAAATTCGATATTTAATTGCAAAGAGTGCCCCATAAAGTGGTAGATAAATACGCTTTACTTAGTACGTGATATATCACGTAATACATTCACTGAATCAAATTATGCACTCATCTAATTTTTCACTCAACATCTGTAAGAAAAACCAACTATGCAACGCGTATTTATTCCCATCTGTAGAAACCTATGAGTTACAACAACCATCAATGCAATCACCAAGATGTATCCTCCATTTACACTAATTAACAACCCCCAATTCACCTATATATAAATAAATGGTGCAAAGAAGAAAGTGAAACAATGTTATTAGTATTGTAATAACCAGGTGACTTAATAGAGACACTTATTATAGATTGTGGTATTTTTTTCAGGTCATACCCAAAGTTCCACCACAACTCGTCAACCGACGATGAAGATATTTATTAGTGACATTATTCTTGTCAACAATGGTCTAAGCACAATATCCTTTCGATACCAAAAATTTGGATATATATTAAATTGCAGTCAATAACTTGTAATTTCATCGACGTTTAAAGATAACAATTGTGAGCAGTTAGCAAAATATTGACAGCTGGCTAGCTCACTATCGACTCAAAAAGTTACGGCTTCCTTCAACATTGTTGTATATTCACGTAAACAACACGGCTCTACCTCAAACAATTGCCGCTTTTCTTCGTTTACCTATGTGTTTTATGTTCACCGACAACAGCTCCCGATATCATTCAAAGGGGAAATCATACGTTAAGACTCGTAGAAAAATAAAATTAAAAATATTGGCTGCTAATAAAAGTTATTTACTATCATCATTAATTAATCAGAGGTAAATTGTGGCGGTAATTCGTTCAAATTGAATCATAGAATCTTGGTATGTTAATCGACAGAACGCGACACTTATGTTGCTCACAATTTGACATCGCTAAAGCTCGAATTCATTCTTGGAAAAAGCGCACGATGGTTCACGCTAACTTTTCCAAGAGTACCGGTTTGAAAGACACCGCATTGTGTGCCCTTTTGACTTCAATTCCCGACGATGAACACTACCACAGATGTGTGTCTCAGCAGAGGAAAAAAAAGTTTAAGTTCTCTAATGTAATCTCATTTCCAATACAATGAGTGATTCATTGTGTATGCAAGCTACTCCACAGTTCAATGATTATGCTATCCTAATGTAGCGTTTACTTGCAAAGCTTGCCTATATCAGCTAGTACCATTTACTGGAATTAATTTCAGGATTCATTAAAGTATTTCTCAATGAAATTTTAATTTTGAAAACCACAGCGTGTTTCGCTAATCTAGCGCAATCCATTACGCTAAATCAACATATTTAGATGATTACGCACATATTTGAGAAAGTAGCAGCAAAAGAACACATTGTAAATTGCCTCTTATTAAGGTGCTTGTAAGACAACTATAAGGAATTAAAGCACATAACAACAAAGATGTGGAAAATATCATGCAGTAGATGTAGCAACAATGTCATTAAATAACACAACTAGTCATTACAGAAAAAAAAAAAATTTCTATCGAATGAGGTAGATCTCGTTCTTTTCATTCCTTTATATATTGCAGGGCCAGTTTCTTGCGTAATTAAGTTCAGAACATTGCAATACTGCAAGATTACGTCGAAAAAATGAGCCGGACGAGAAAGCACAGTATGTGCTTTTTGCATTCTACTTATTGAACCGAACGGTTTAACAATGAGCCAAAAAATAATTGACTGCAATAATGAAGAATTTCTACTCTAAGCATACATGCTATCGTATAGATCCTCCACAAAAGATCTGTACTTCCGCAAGTTCCATGGCTTCACTGTTTTGAAATATGACCCGAGATCGGGTGCAAAATTCATGCAAAATTTTCAGCACACTCATGTTCCGTTCAGACATCTTTTGAAAATCGATTTCAAAGTCAATGTACGAGATCATGTAGATCGAATTTGCCAATTTTATAAAAATAACTGCAGTAGCTCTCGATGTGAAACTATCGTACACATAGCTCTCGAGCTAGAACTATTGAACAGAAAGACAAACACATGCACATAGCAACAAACATTGACAGAGTCATTATAATGCGCTTTGCGAATTCCACTTTGAAAAAGCGCAAATCATTTGAAACTGCTGCTGTGATAGAAGCGAATAGTATGCGAAAAAATTGTTGCACTGCTGAGAAATTATCGTCAAGAGTTTTTATGCTTGGCGAAAAAAAAATGCATTTTTTGGCTGTCTCATTGTGCTCGAGAGTATGGAGTCGCGAAAAAAAAAATCGCCAGTCACTTTTGACTTCCTAAGCACAACTGCTTCACTAAATATATTCCTAAATTATTGAATTGTAATATTCGAGAAACTAAAAATTACTAAAAAGAGCTGGCATAATTGTTCACTCATCTAACATTTTAAGGCAATTGAAACCTAAAACTTTTTATTCATTATTAGACGGATATAAAAATAAGTTTAGCAATCAAAGAGTAATAAAACTTACTTCAGTGGCGAGAGCCTGATTTGCACCATGCGCGAGTAGATATCGCACTACCGATTCATGATTCTCTTGCGCGGCCATATAGAGCGGCGTAAAGCCGTTCAATGATTGAACATTTACATTGGCTCCGTTCTCAACGAGGATCGTCACAATCACCTCTTGACCAGCCAAAGAGGCGATATGCAATGCTGTATTTCCTTTCTTAAAAAAAACCAACTTGATACCCTGTCGCCTAATTCAAAGTTTTATAACGATAATGATTGGTAACCAAATTAAATGCATTCATGAACTTACAATAATTTTTGAGAATATTTAAGCATTAGTCATTATTTATGACGAGCTTATTAGGGAAATTTCAATGGTTATATAGTAATGCATCGTTTTTCTTGTTTCGTTTTATTGCAGTTATAGCCTTGCGCTTGTTTAAAATAGATGCGAGACTCCAAAAAAAAAACTTTTTTGAATTTCTCCGCCAGAAAAAGGATCCTTCCACTTTTATGTAAAAATTTTTGTTTTCATTTCCAAAATTTTCAATAAAATAAAGAAATTCGATCGAATAAGAAAAGCACATAGGTAAGCGGAAACATATAAACATAATAAATGATGATAGTAGGAAATAAATTCCTCTAAAATTTAGTTATCTGCAATATGAAACTTGCATATAACACTTCTCAATAGGATAGCACAACGGAAATATTGCCAGAGGCAAACTATATTGCTTTCGTCTTGTTGCAAGCCGATAACAAACAACCCTCTTTGTTGTAACAATTGAGCAACTCTTTGATGTTTTCTTTCTCGCAGATAGAAACTCTATAGAATCCTCATTTAAATTCGAAGAAATATTCCCATAATTTGTTGCCTTTCATCTATCGAAATTAGTATATAATATTGTTACAATAATTATAGCATATATTGTTTGCATTAAGCACTTTATACGTTGTATTATGCAACAATAAGGGTCATTTCCGGCAATAAAAATGCAACACTATTGCAAATAAGATGGAAAATAGTCACTCAATCGATCATACCATAGTATCAGGTTGCAGTTGCGTTTTTTTTTTGTAATTTTTTTCTCAATGAAAGTTATAATAATATTAGATACAAATATTTGCAAATCTCTTGGAATGTCAACAATTTTGCGAACAGCCAGATGTGTACTACTTGGCGAATATCTATTGTTTACCTTTTTAATATAAGCACTTATATCTATGCTTACTTCGAATTTCGAGCGCACAACTCTTTTTTATTAGTTATTTATAAAAGTATTTTTGCTAAATCACTGCAATGTTAGGATGTATAAATGTTCCCAAAGGTAACCTCCACTGTTCCACTTCCCAAGGATTAACTTTGCCTATAGCATAAATTGCACTAGTAGAGCGCCGACAAATACGTGTGATAGAATTATGAGCTTATAACCTTTGTGGCTGCATCGACGAGGGCTTTTCGCTTTAGAAGCTCACGAACGACCTCATGATGGCCCTCTTTGGAGGCGAGATGTAGTGCGTTGAGCCCATTTGCATTGCATGTATTGATATCAGTTCCTGATCGAAGAAGTTCGAGAACTCGTTCGAGATTGCCTGCACGAGCAGCACGTAAGAAACTCGCGCTACTCTCGCCCTGCAATGCAATTGATGAGGGTCGAACCGGCGGCCTCTCCGGCGACGAAGACATCGCAACACTGGCATGACAATTGGCCAAACGCGCTTCGCGCTAACCGAAATGAGTGTAACGAAAATCGATTGTACCTTGTTCGAATGTTGGCTGTTGTCGGCGGCCGGTTGCGGATTCAGCGATCCGGCGCCTTCTCCTCCGAGATCCGTCATCCGATACTGCTGCCTAGAAATAAACAATAGGAATGATAGCACAGCTCATACTCACGGACCTGACCTCAGTTACGTGACACCAGTAAAGCACAAACGACAACACGCCAACGCTTCCCCTTAGTCGCTGTACGGCTAATCGTGTTGCGCCTAGCGAAGCCTCCAATGATGGAACAACTTGCTTAAATCGATAGCTGTGCAGCCTATCTCTCCTCTCTGGCACTCTGCAGAGTGCCTCTTTCTCGCTTGCTCAACACATTGTGTGCCAGATGAGGCGTTTGCACGTCGGTCCTAGGACCAACCGGCTGGCAATGTGAAGTTGAAGCTACATCATCGAATCGAATGCCACTCGAAAATTTTCAGCTGTTCATAAATTTGAATTTACACATCAATAAGTACACATAAAACACTAAACAAAACTTAAACACTCGCAATAGCGGCACTACGTATAGCGCCGCCTAACGTTATACTAGAAAAAGGAGCGCATCGCACCACCCACACACTTGGTTTGCACATCATTGCTATACCGCACCACCATGTAAGGGCACATATTGAGCGCATTCGTAACGCCCTCTTGCAGTGTGCAGATGTGTTCGCTGAACATCACAACCCCACTAAACGCATTACGCAGCATCTGTGCACCGTCAAATAGTGAGTGCATTGAGAAGTGCAGTTTGCGCACAATCTTCCCCTATATAACCTTTCTTCCATTGGTTCTCTCTCTTTCTCTTAGTCGTTCCTATAAATTTTCCCCACACATAAAACAATTGCTTTGTCATTCTTATCAATTTTTACAATAGGGGGTAATCGGTGAAAAAACAATGATGCGAAAATCAACGAAACATAAGGCATCCATCTTCAGTTCGATAATTTCAGCACTAACCTGTATTTCTCTTGTGGAATTTTCCCAACTTTAGCATGCGAAATTCTTAATATTTTCACCTAAAATTTATTCATGAGTGTTTTTAAAATGCTAAAGTATTCAAAATTTTCTTGTCACGCGTGTTCTTCCCATAGGGAACAGAAGATGTCTCAAAATACATACAGACTTCAAAATGATACAATCTGCACTTCTCTAAGTCCAAAAAATAAACATTCTGGGTTCACTTCCTAGTGAAAATAGACGCCACAAATCGTACTTGCCAAAATTCACAGCGCACTGCATAATATTTTTAATATGCAAATTTTTAAACGGCAAACAGATGAAAAATTCGTAAGTAAGTACGACACCTCCACTACACATTGCGATTATATCACCATAGAGAGTAAAAAAAGGAAAGAAGATATAAAACGAGGGAGAGGAAGAGATAAAAATTGATTTCTCAAATTCAACATTTTTCAGCAACTATCCTAACATAACGCAATCACAGAAGATGTATTCTCTAATCGGTGAATTTTTTCTAATCCCTCCACCATAAAAATCGTTCATTTTCAAAAGCAAAACTTCCGGTGGCCATATAATTTCTACGTACTTCTATATCTCTGAAAATCCTGATCGACGCTATTTTTATATAAGCATTAAATTGTCCAAATTGAAATCGCTAGTGATACTATGCAACGGAATGCTATCTTTCTATTGCAAAGGGGCAATTGCATTAGCGCTGTTCGCTTTCATACTCATCACGGAGAGGTGCATTACAAAAAGTTTTCATCAACACTCTGCCCTAATATCTTTAAAAAATAACACATCCAAACTTGGCTACTTCTTAAAAAAGAGCTTCTTAAATAGAATATTTTTTGCTCTCTAGTGCAATATTTTTTGGAAATTGAATAAATCTGACCATAAGTGCCATACGGTTGTAAATACGATAGCATACAACATTGCCACAAATCTTTAACCTTTTTTCCCTTCTCTCATAATTTTGCTGTAATTTTAGATGCTATCATCATAAAAATATTTTTGGGTTTAACCTCATATACTATTCAATGGAATTCTTTTATAATCATTCAAAGAAGATGCTCTATGTGATCGGCAATTCACCTTATTATTGCAAAAAGAACTCTAATTTGCAGATCACAAACAACAATAACTCGTTTGGTAGTCGATCCTTCGTTTAAAGAAACGCCTATTTTTCCATGAACCAAAAATTCGAAGCAATTTTCAAAGCAGATTATATTCAAACATAAGAACATCGAACAAAGTACATTTATACACAGGATAAGGCGGAAGTGAATGTTTTTACATAATTTATTGAAGCGCGTTTGAGGGACAACGTTATGGATGTGTCAATTTTATGCATTTAGATTTGACAATCACCTCTGTGTGCATAGAGAAATTCGCAAACATAAGTGGCTGTGTGTTTGGAACAGATGTGAATTGCTGTGTATTTGAAAAAAATATGCAATATGATAAAAATTCCTCCCCTTCCTCCCCCATTTACGTATAAATTTACATACGAACAAGCCACTATGCAAGCTAGTAAATATTCACATAATTGCTCGCAGCACAACTCAACAACAACTCAACCGTCCATTATTGGTCTTGAATGTTCTTATGTACCGTTTTTTAGCACCAAGAAACTAAACTTTGTGGTTATTGAACCTATTTACTCGAAAGACTCGTACAAAACATGAACCAAATCTGTTCAGTGCTTCAAACAAAAAAAAAAATCAGTTCAATTCAATTGAATATTTTCGATTACTACAACTTAAGAGTTGAGAGTATTTTTGAATATTAAGTAAAAAATTATCGGTATAATTTGGAACGTCAAAAAATCCATCGTCTACCCCTCCCCCCCCCCTTCGCCTCGCCAATGATATCGGTATATATACTGCAATATATATATATATATATATATATATTGCAATCGATCACCCAGTATATGATTCAGTCATTTTCAAGCAGTTGATTCATAAATAAGGACATATTTACAGAACAAAGCCACCAGTGAATCTATTTAACTAGCCGGATACTAACTTAAATGCTGACTTTCAATTTGCTCAATGAAACATTAATCAGCATTGATCAATTTTATAACTAAATTACTAATAAAATTCTTCAATGAAGATGATTAAAGAAGAAAATGAATCTCATACGTCATGGCAAAAAAAATAAATAAATAAACAAATAAATAAACCGCAGAAATTGATACATTTTAGAAAAGCCATAGCCACAGAGAACAAAGCCAGCAATTTTTTCACTTCAAGTGTTAAAATTATATTTTATAAATATTTATCACATATTTTTATATCTATATCAGAATTTACTATTCGAAATTAGTTTTAAAATATTGCAGCAAATTTTTTGAAAACTTCAAAGAAACTTAAAGTATTTCATGCCAGAAAAGATTTTGTGTATTTGAAATTTTTCAATTTAAAAAGAGCTGAAAACTTTAAAACAATGCCTATAAATACAGCTAGTTTTTATAATATTTCCAAAACGTTAAAAGAGATTTTCATATCAGGGAAAAATAGATTATAAATATTTGCATATCAGCAAGTTTTTCTAATATATCAATCAGTATTTATACCGAAGTTGACATTTTACAAAAATAAAGTTGGTAAAAAATCGAATAAATGTTCTAAAGTTTTTTTTCAAATAAACTTAACTACCTTCAAAATGCATCTCGTAAAATATTATAGAAAGTATTGCTAAATAGATAAATCATTCGGAAGATAAGATGAAAACACAAATAACACTTTAAAAACAATTTTTTAATATGGAAACCTTATATATATATATTGTTTAAGTATAACCGCAAACAACATTGTTTATGTTGAAAATACCATTAATACATGCAGAATTTCTTTTAAACATTAGGAACGACACTAGACATTAAAACTGCTGTATATTACAAAGACAGTCCCATATAAAAATTAGATATTTCATATGTTTGCATATGACATGTACATGTCTGTGTATGAAGTGTTTATATATATACATGCACATATATAGGTGCACATATGTATGCACAAGCATATGTGCACACATATATATCTGTAATTGTACAGCTGCATAAACCTAAACGAAAAGATAGATATTGTAAGACTTTTGGGCTGAAATCATTCTATCTTCTAATGTTCCGTTTATTTCTATAGACGATAATTTTATATATTAGCGGAGTAATTAGTTAAACTATTAATTTTCACTTCTACCATTGTAACTGCAAGGATTATGAAACTATAAGAACTTATTTTCATATCGAATTCAGTTACGCATTAAAAATATAAAAACAACAGATGGGAAATTTAAAATTTCAGAACTAAAGTGCTCAACCAATTCAGAAGATCGTTTCACTACAAAAAAACTAAAATTCTCCACATATCTCAAAGAGAACTATTCAATATGCAAAACATTAAAAAGCCTTATTTAACATATCAAAAAGTGCCATTTCAAGTAGAAATCACTAATGATGCATAGAAATGAATTTTTGCTTTGTAAAAGCACTTTCGACGCTCCAACAGCCTTTTGAATGTATCTAAATCTTTTCAAACAGTTTAGAAAGCTTCTTCAACAAACAACAAAAAAAAACGCGTTGAAATAACTTATATATATATATATATATATATAATCAAAAATATTTTCAATATTAAATGCCATATAAGCAATATAACATTACATTACGGTTATTAAGGCTATTAATTATATTTTAAGGTTGAAGAATGTAATATAATCAATAGCAACATTAAAATATTTAAAGGCTACAACAGAAAATATTGGGTTGGTTATGAAAAAATTCGCAAGCGTGGAATGTAATTTTCATACTTTAAAGCTTATTTGCATATTCAAAACCTTCAAAAGTGATTCTGAACAATTTAAATACGCTGGCAAGCATTTCTTTCAGCTTTGAGCACATCGAATTTGAGATATGAGGAGGACTTAAAGTATGTTAAGAAATAACCCCTCGGAATATTTACCTATTTTAGCAATATTCATCGATAAAACAATATTGCTGAAATGATAAATGATACTTCAATGACTGAGATGCATCAGAAATAAGGGGGAAGGGTGTAATAGAGGAATTGGTCGAAGATGCGTTCTCTCATCCCACCTATATAATCGTCGTTTCACAAGTTAACAACAAAGCGATATGATTACCACATTTTAAATTATGCAAAATTCTTTTAAAACATTGGTGCTATCCGAAAGTATCGTAATCGTACCGTTAAAAAAAAGTAATCTAAACGGTGCAAAATGGAAATCCGAATGGCTTTTATAATGTGCACTTTTTGATGTGCGCGATTCTTTTTCCAACTTTGTAGATTAACATGAAATACGGTAAATGCGTCTACCTATGATGTTCGTTACACTTGTTAGATTTAGTAACCCTGTCTTTAATAGTTTCAGCGTTGAAATTAGCGAATAAACAGCTATACACGTATATACTTATACATAGATACGAACTTTCTGAAGCGCATTTTATAGGCATAAATCTCTGAAAGCATTGAAAAGGCCATATGCAAATTTCATTGACGGACAATTAAACGAGCAGTCTTTTCGATGGATTCTGATTGAATGTGGAAATGAGTGAGCCATATGGTTCTTATTTAATCGTTAGCCAAACAGTGCACAGATTCATCGATTCTGTGAGGAATAATCACTAATGTGTCAATGTATAAAGCTTAAATAATCGTTGCGATTATATCTAATTTTCGATAATATCAAACGAGTTATGCTCCATTCTCCAAGTAGATCAGAAATTGTTAACCCATTTCTCTTCGAAAAATTTTTAGAGATATATTCGGTTAGAGTTTTATCGAGAAATCATGACATTCAAAGCATTTATCTGGATATCTCCCTCCTCATAAATAAACACAATATGGGGCAATGGGTGCGAATGCATATATATTCGATGGCTATTTCTTGATGGATGAGCGCTATATGAGAATGTCAATCAAATATTGCATTATGGATATTGCACTTTACTGTCACATTCGTTGTTCTTTCAAAGAATTCGCAAACAGCTTTTTTTCCAATCTATAAGAGATCTTCCAATATCCTATATCCTTCAAGACATTAAAAAAAACGCCTCTGAATCAATCATATTCGATAAATTATATAAGTGTATTGACAAAAGTCAATAAAAGAAGTTGCAACGAAGCAATGATGCAATAAATAAGCAAGCATAACAATAAGAAATTTTTAAGTATATTGCATATAGATTTTTATTGGAAAAAGATTTTTCATTCCTATAAAAGCGATTACTTTTTACTGTGGATTTCGTGCCGTTTAGCGATTACTGTGGATTACTGTGGATAAAACGATTACTGTGGATCGCTCTCTTCCATATTTCATTCAAGTGCCGTTTAGCCGATCGATATGTAATGAATCAAATTTCGAAGGGGTCAGCATAAATTTTAGTGGCGTTTAATGTTTGTGTTAATGGAATTTCATGTTTAAGAAATAGCTTTCTTCCCCTCTATTCATTTTTACTTCATAATAATATCTATGAATAATTATCATTGCGATAAAGAAATGAGTTAGTTTATCAGTCAGCTCAACAACCACCTTATATACCAAAAAAAAAAAACTAAAAGCTTGAAATTAAAATTCACAGCGTTGTTGCAGCTTTCATCGAAATAACACCGCAAAAATGTACTATCCCGAAAATTTCTATTCGCAACAGTCAACGATACAAAAGATACGTAGTACAGGACTTGAGAATAATCAACTTTCTTTGCTTTAAAAACACTTTTTCATCATGACAAATTAAAATAACAAAGGTGAAAATGCGTAAGAAGGCATATAAGTGCCTTTGCATCCGAAAGAAAATATTTCATAAATTGCTAACGAAAAGAAAACAATAAAAATAGAGCGACCTAGATTATGTCACATCAACAGAGGGAACCGATTAAGTGAAGCTATAACGGCAATGAGACTAAATGGTTTTTAAGATATGCTTTTGAGATGATAGTTGTTGAAATAACTGAGAATAGCGAATTGCACGTTTCCAACCTTAAATCCCTTGCTATATGGAAAAGTAATAATGCTTTATAGTTTAGCGAAACAAGAATATGCATATAAAAGGTTTCAAGAGAAGCCGTTAGATGTATATGGAAGTGAAAACAATAACGTAAAAGTGAGACGAGTTACTTTGTAAAAGGACTGATTGAGACGATAGAAACTAGATACGATATAGAAATCGAAATATTAATACATTTCGAGAATGCTGAACTATTCCAATCGACGCACGACACCTAAGAACAAAAAATTCCTATTCATACTGTAACCATAAAATGGTTCTTTTTTTCGATTGGACATCTGCAACTCAATTGGTTTAATTACTTCAGCAACCTTATTCTTGCATAAGACTCTTTAAAGCCCTATCAGTCCCGTCAGAATAACAACAACAGCTGTGGCGATATGTGTAAACATATATATATATATATATATATATATATATATCTCTACGCTATTCACTGTTTTCGCTTGCATCGTTAGTGTAAAGAAAGCTCGGTTCGTTAAGCAAAATTGGTACTTTTAAACAAACTGAGCCAGACAGGTGAAAAAGGTTTAGCTATAGGTGAAAAACTGATCAAATGAACTAGTTAATGGCTAACGTCGCAATATCCAACAAGACAAATGAAAGCGCCTAAAAAATAAGCAATGTGAAAACAACGAAATATTCGATTTTAAAATGCTGTGCATATATGTGTGCAGCAGATATTAATCGAAATGATATTACCAATAAATATTTAAAAGAACTAAGAATACCATCCCATTTCATTTTCCTCTCACAACACTTCCAATTTTAAATTCAATTCATAATCCTAAAGAATTTCTTTTACATACCAATTAACAGAAATTATAATCAAAAATGTGACCACAATATGTTAATTTAGTATCATTTGCAATGCGATGATATTATGATGGTCTTAAATACGATCGGATATGAATGATCGACCCATTACCATTGATAAAGAGGACTAATAGTGAAATGCGGTCATTTGGAATAACAAATATGAATGAATTCTATAAGCAATAATTAAAGCTTTCAAAAAAGTAATATAACGATATCAAAAAGTCTGTACTCATGTTATGAAATATCGGTTACACTTGAGAAGTATCCCGTCAAGAAAACATCAGCTGAAGAAATTTTTCCGCAAAATACAAGAAATAAAATCAATCATGTAGCTAAATTCTCATCTTTATGTTCTATTGCAAATGAATTATTTCATACATTGAATGCTCATATGATATTCGAAGCAGATTTTCATTGCCTAAGATTATCGGCCTTGAATCGGTGATATTAAATAAAAATGAGCTGCTTTAAAATTCTCATAGGTGTTACAGAAGCGATTTATACTGCATTTACAATCATTTAAAATTTTCACTGCAAACTAACTAAATAAGTTGCAGCCTTTAGAAGATAAGAAATAAAATCGAATCAAAAACTTCAAAAGATTTCTGTGAAAATCAGTGCAAAACGTTTAATCTTCAAGGATCTCTTTTCTTTAAAAAAAAATCATTTTTTTACGCTTTAAAAAATTGCAAATTCTGATATCGTTGCAATTTTGAAAACAGAAATAAGTTCTAAGGAAAATGATTGAAATATTCCCAAGTTTCAAGCACATAAAACTAAGTTCAAGCAAGTTTAAGAGCATGTATTTAAATATAAGCGTACAAAACTTTCTCAAGCATATATTATCAAAAAGAAGTGAATATTTGAGAATAAAGAAATACAGCAAAATCCACTTTTATTTTTTATTTTTTGCAAACGTCCCGTAAAAACTGTTAAATTCGATGAATAAAATTGCAAAAACGTAGAGCCCACTAACTTCCCAACATTCTTCTTCGACTGTTTGCGATCGCAGCGACAAATCGAATGACTGCAAAATGCGTTTCAGAATGTGTGCCCTTTAAATGATTTCCTTTTGAATGAGATGAATCAACTTTAAGGTTGTTACAGTATGAATGCACTTTAGCACGTACGTTATACTCACCAGATTTCACTTCTCTGGTTTGGAGCGGTTTCCGAGCTGAAGCTATCAGACAGACAGACAGACTCATACATGCACATATATGCCATCATACTGCCACTATGATGGCTGTGCCATTGCTTCACGATGTTTTAACTAGCCCCCACCCCCCTTGCTTTTGAAAAGGAGGATGGGGGGTCCCTTGCTTTTAGAACACCAAATCCAAGAATACATCCCTGTCCATAAAGAGAGAGAGACAGAGGCAGACAGAGACAGACGGAGCAGTGTTTATCGCATGTATTCGACATAATGAGCAATTGTCTATTGAAAAGAGGAGGATGGGACGCGCATGAGTGAATGAGCCTAGGGACCACACCAATCAGCTAGGCAACGGCCTCTTCATAGTGTCCTTGATTGGGCATTTTTTAAATGAAAATGCCACCATGTGATGCCCTCGAAACACAATCACCACTCGGTCGATCGACAGAAAACAACTCAGCTTATAAGAAAAAACCTCAATTCTATTTAGACATGATTGCTTCGTTAGATTCATTCTAGCTTATTATATTCGGATATATTTCAGCTTTAGCATTTTTTTAAGTTGTTCAAATATTTTGAAACATATAGTAATAATAAAATATATAATTTTTGAAATATATAATAGTGATATTTGAGTTATATGAAGCGTTTTAATTCTCCCATTTAAGAGTACATACTATCACTCGAATAGTATAAGGCCAATCAATAATCGATGCAGAAATGATACTTCATAATTTCCATTAAATAACATCAAAATATATCCCTCTAAGTTTCGCTGTTTTCCTCAGAAAAACTTTTGTGCAAAATATCGATTCAATTTTCATTGATTTACTTACTTCATTGTTATTTCGCATTTCATCAAAATCTTTTTCCATCCTCTTATTTTTTCAATTTCTTTTTCCATTTTTCTAAATTCCATTTTTTTATTTCTTTTTCCATTTTTCTGAATTCCATTTTTTTATTTCCTTTTTCCATTTTTCTGAATTCCATTTTTTCACTAGAAAAATGTTGAGAAATAACTTATGAAGAAACTTCAATAGAATCAAGAAGAATCATCGAGACGAATGGTGATAAAATAGATTTTCTTTTCAGAAAAAAAAACCTCTAATGAGCATGGATATTAAGGGGAAAAAACAGATCATTTTTTCCTCAATTCCTTTGCAGGTATGCAAACATCTATTATAGCAATTTGTGTATATTGCCTAGATCGTATATATTAAGAGATATATTTTGCAATGGTGATATGCACATATAGTTTCCTGCAGGCATAACGTTTATACACGTAAATAGTAAGAAAACAACAAAGGGAAAAACATTGAGAATTTGTTGCATCAAGCGTTTCTACAAATGAAAAAGCATTTGGGTACTCTCACCTTGACAATATTGGTACTTTTATTATATGGGTCACTCTTCCGATCTAATGGTACCATTTATCGAAATAAAACATTAACTGAAGATAGACAAAAGAAACATCAGATAAGAAAAATAAGCCCTCTTCATTTAATATTGCTGCTAGAAAATTATCAATCAGTAATTAATCGATGCTAAGTTTGTGCCACTTAAGAACGCTTATAAAAACATGTAATTAATTAATTAAGATATGATCTCAAAAAAGCTTTTGTATATCTCTCGAATGATCAAAACATGACAAACTCAATGGAGCAATATTTTTGAGCGGATAAGCTGCCCTCATAAAAACTAGGCTAATCTTTCTTTGTAGTTTCTATAGGGCAATGAAGCGATGGTGATGCTTTAAGCTGTGTTGATTTATCGTTAACACGATATAAACGAATTGGTTCAACATAAGATCAACTAGAAGTGAACACAAATACTCGACGGAAATAGTTCATTCCCTTTTCACTAACAGAAAAGGAAAATTGATCATGTAAGTAGGGCCTTATACTATGAAGGATTTATAAGTAGAACAATATGATTATAGAGAGATTTCCTTGATCGATTTAATACAACGATTCATTAATGAACAAAAAAAGGGAAGAATTTTAGGTGAAATTAGCATTGATTAAGTTAGACAATATGACAAGATGCTTTGAGAATCATTGTTCGATTTAATTATTTCACAATGGCAGAGTGAGCGCATTTGATGAAATTACTTAATTAACGGGCAACCATAAAAATACGACGATTTCAATTCTAAGAATGGAACTATAGAGAATTTAGCTTCACAATAAGGCTTGTAAAAATTGACTCACGATGATGAGCTCAACATAGGAGAATAATTAAACTATTTCATTAATAAATGAATATAATTAGACTATTTCAATTGATGTACTAGAATTTATTTATTCTTTACTCTCGTATTTACTTATTTCTACTTTGCAAAATTTATCGTGAATGAGTCTCTAAGTAACTTGAATTGCATTCTTAATAATTTCGAAAAAGAATATATTCTAAAAATAATCAACTATATGTTATTTTGGGATATTGAAACCAACAAATTCCATCTCAACACTGTCACAATAAACAAATTTCAAATTTTATTTCTCAATTCCTCTCTTCTTACAAATAAAATCTAAATTTCACATAAAAATATCCTCTAGGAAATTACACAGTTGTATAATATCGCTGCATAAGTCGATAAAACGGCGGAATGACGAAAGCAGAATTGTGCATAAAATTGCAAAAAAAAAAAATGTTTCAAAAAGCCACGTACTAAAATCTTCCGGAAACTAATCGAAATCATTTTTATAGTGAAATAATGGCAATACAATTTATAGGAGTGGAAGATTTAGTCGTCCCAGTGGATTCTTTCTGAAGAGACAGCAAATGCTATGAAAAGAAGATGAGACAGCGCTTAAGTTTTTGCATCGAAAAGAATATAACTTCTGAATTTGGGTATTAATTATGACTCAAAACATTTGCATAGATACATTGAACTTGAAGAGATTGAAATATGAATGCGACCGAATAGACAAGTACATCACAATTTTCTGACATCGCAATACACATCATATATATATTAGCTTCCACATATTTTCCAGCCTAGTTGAAAAATTGGATATTGTGAACAAAATGAAAATCAAATAAGAGCCGCATGAACGAATAAAGTCTATTTGAAGAAAGATGTTCCTCGAGTAAAAACATCCAACAATAATAGGAACTGAATTAGATGTTTACATTTCAAGTAAAAATATTTCAGCTGAAAATTCATTATGCTCTATTCAAGTATGAAGTGCATTCATTCGTTGAAAACGTTTATTACTTTCTTTTTAGAATGAAATTGAATTTCACGCTCCGATTATTCAAATTTGATAAGCGAGGAAAACTTTTTCTAAGAAGTTAGCCGAATTTCTCATTTTGCATTCTCATAAAATTGAAAAAATTGCACCAAATCATAAAAACATCGCCAAAAATTGTGAAAGCACTCAAATAACTCAAATATTCCGATAAAAATTCCAGAAGAAATTCAATTATGTAACTTTCAAACTTTGCAGGTTTCCAGCTGAATTTTAAAATACCCTTTTCCAGTGATTAGAGGAGTTCACAGTGAATTATATTCAATCAGCGATAAATAAAAGCGGAAGGTTTGAACTCGTAAAAATATTCCCGAAAAAATGTACGCTCTTCTTTGGTAAATGCATTCGAAGGCTTTCGCCGCATATAATTATATAGCAACGAAAGTTTGCAATGACGGATCCGTTGAATGCATAGAGAATGATGGCGGTGGAAAACAAAAAAAAACACAAATTGACGCAAAACGAATGCATAGAAAATATGCACAGAAAATATTTCGCTTGTCACTGATATTAATACAGGTGATTTCTATAAGCATTGGAAAACAAAACATTTCGTAATATTTTTTCAAGTTATTTAGAGATAAAAATCAATGAGAATATTCAATAAATCTAAGGCGATTTACATCAAATATATTTAGGACTAGAAATTAGAAGTTGCAAAGAAAAAATGATCAAATATATTGGGAAATTTTTTTGGAAGGTAGAGAGATATAAAGAACTGAAAAAGAAACAATAAAAATAGTAAAGAATATAGATATAAATAGAAAATAGTTGAACATGAAATGCAGAAATTATAGACGAGCATCAACAATATCGAATTCTTAAGCGAAGAAATAGCAGCGTTCGGAAGTAAATAATGAGTTAGCGAAATAAATGAAAAAGTTGAACTAAATAAAAATAGTTTAATACTTGAATTAAAAATTTAAGTAATTAATAACTCGTAAAAGCGTCATATGATTTTCCACATTATTCAAAAAAATAAAAATAAAATAAAATACGTTCCGTCATATTGATACGACAGAGATGCAAGAAAGAACGCCAATGTTATGAGTTTCATTGAATTATAACATACTTGGTTATTATGGCTCAATACTTAGTAAATTATGGCTCAGCAAGTTTCGCGTTCAATTAACAAATTTTTTGGACAGATGCGCCATGAGAATACACTTTGAGAAGCGAGCAAGAAAAGAAGTCGCCTAAATGAGCACCTCAGGTATCCTTATCAGCACCTCAAATATCCTTATCAGCACCTCAGGTACCCTTACCAGCACCTCAGGTATCCTGGTGAAGTACTTTCAGGTATCCTGATATGCACCGCCATGCACCACAATAAACATTTCAGATGTATGAATTACTAAGCAAAAATGTGATCATAGGAAGCTTCGCAAGCAAACGCATAAGCTTAGCATTAAATCTCGATTTTTAGTAGACTGCTGCGGAAACTTTTTCACACATATATTGAAAAAAATTAAAGAAAAGGAGGCAAAATTTATGAGAATGAAAACTCTGCAGGGTTATTTGCAACGGAGAAAAACACAGACAATTGAAAATAATTCAAACGATAATTAACTCATAACTCGCTAATTATAGAAATTTTTGCATAAATAAATGCGCATTCATAAAGATAGAATTATTATTAGTGCGAGATTTGAATATCTTAATGTTGAATGTAAATGCGATGAGAAGTTTCATTCGTCGATTGTGGTTTTCTTTCAACGAAACAATATGGATTAGATAGAAGCTGATAGCGCTTTATATATTTGCATTAAGCAACATGCAATTTGTTAGAAATGCAAAAATAATCATTTTCTAAAATTATATTCAAAAAGAAAAATTTTACGATATGCAAATATGCGATAATAACAACAATTATGTTTTAGTAAAATTAGACAAATGCAAAGCGTGCATAATAATAAAGCAAAGGGAACGCAATGAATAAGAACTCAGCTTTTCGCTTCAAATGTCGCGCTGATTAAATTTATAATCAATGATTGCCTACCTATTAGGAGTTTCGTTTTTTCAGATCATTTTCCAGATCTTTCTTAAAGAAGCGCATAGAGAATAAAATTTAAAAAATTTGCAATATATAATGAGGATATGAGACATAAATAAACCGTATTATCAATTTTATATAAGTAAGAAAATAAGAAATTTGCATAAGAGAGATTAAATTTCAAAAAAAGCTTACTTGCTGGATGAGGATGAGCGTTGAGGATTTGTTTAGTGCAGCGAAAGCTGCTAAGAATAAAAATTCGACTCAAGATTCGCTATTGATTCGCACACTCCTATAATAAAATATTTTCATCACTTATTGCTAACATTATTATAACAAATAGAAACCGATACATCAACATGAAATAAACGCTTTATGGTTGAAATTCTTTGAAGAGATTATAAAAGAGAAATACGCAATATTTACACCACAATGAAACTTTCATCGATTAAAAAAATGTTAAGTATAAAATGTTGAACTCTTGCAGATTTTTGCATATTCAAATTTTGGTGATTGTTAATATATGGAATTCAATCTGTCCTATTATGTGGAATGATTAAGTGTTTGTTGGAAATCAACTGGAAAAAAAAATAACCTAAATCTGTACCCATAGAAGAGCGCCTCTAGAAGGAATTCATATTTGCAAAAATTTCAAAAGAAGACAGCAATATTTCTACAAACATGCCTATATGAACAAATAAAAATAAAAACTAATATGTTCTAAAAGGCTAGCTATAACGCGAAACTATAAAAGTCGCGAAATTTTCCACCTAGCATAGATTCATTTCTTTCCATCCTATGGTGACAGCTCAAAAATCTATAATTTCGGTAAAAAGTTCAATGTTTTAGTAGGTAAAGCTGGTAAAATGTTAGTAAAAAGTTGATAAAATCACTTAAAATTTGGCTCATTTCCTACTTTCAGCTAAAATTTTGCGTATATATAGACATGAATATCAATAATATCATTTACTTTGAAAGTATTCAATTGCATATAAAATAAAGAAAACATTAGGCAGTGAATTCGAATATTGCAGAAAATTGCCGAAGAAAATCCTTAAAAGCATCAATCTCTTCGGAATTCTATGATGTAATTGATGAGATTGTTGCACAATAAGATTACTTCGCGAGAATATTTTTCCTAGAATGCATTTTTCTATCCATCAAATATGCATACATGCAAATTTTTTTTTCTTGAAAAATCGACATTCCATGCTGCTTTCTTCACTTCCATCGCACCAAAATCTTAATAATTTGGCCAGAACTTTGTCAAATTTTCTTTAGTGGCCAAAATTAAAGAAATTACTAAATTTGCCTAGTATGAGGCCATATAAACAATCATACTTATCTTACTGCAAACGATTCAATAAGTGAAAATGAAACGGCTTCAAATATAAGTTTGCATCTTTGTATTTCACTTATATCGAACTATTTCACTATCTTATTCCTATAGAATTATATAGGAATTCGTTTCACAATGGCAATATGATGTATTATTTCCTTTTATGTGTTGCTCTAATTAAGAGTAAGATGAAGATTTTTTATGACATAAAACAAGGAAAATACGAGAAAAAAAGGAAACTTTTTCTTTGCTTCTTTATATTTTTCATCGAATAATCTTTTCTTTTCAACAGCCAGCTTCATCACGCTCTAAAAATACCAACAACCTAATCCCTCAATCGGCAATTCGCAACAAAAAATTAAAACCCTTGAGACCATGAAATAAATATTCCATAAATCGTATGTTTCATTCTGAGGGTTGCTTTAGTTGGCAACCTATTTTAACGGGTTGCATTCGCCATAAATCATTCATTATTCATAGAGTGTGCAATGCGGATGTAGAAGCGGAATTTTTCTCTCAACAGCGAATTAAAAAAAAACGGTAAAGAATTTTCGCTAGAAAGGATTAGAGAAAAATGACAACTTTTAGAAAAGTATGAGAACTTTGCGCGTCCGAATAACTTTAAAATTTTTTCTTCAAATATTCCCCTTATTTCTTCTTTATATCAGTTTATTTACAGATCGACCGTTTCAAAAAATCATCTCTCTATTTCATGCGAAATTCCGCATACAGAGTGATCGATCAAGGCAATAATCCCTCATCAGATGTAAAGAGTAAACAAATGAATATTTCAGCGATGTAAATTGGCTGGAATTAAGCAATAAAGCCAAGATTCGGGATTAAAGTCGAACCGGAAGTAATTGGCGTGCTTCTTAAAGTTATTTAGAGCTGCCTCGATTTCTTTATAATTAATACTGATATAAACCACTATTATTTGAGTCACGATTTTATTTTATCAATTTTAATGCATTACTTCCCCCTTAAACGCCTGATTACTCAATGAGGGAAATGTAAATTCAGTTATAGTCAACAATATGAGAATATCTTGTCGTTGACCTTTGCATTTAAAAAACGGACTTCTCGAGAAGACAAACCATCAAAGGACCTTTGACCTTTAAAAGACACCTCATAGAGACTTGACCTCAGGAAATAAGAGAACAATGAAGTTATTTACACTCCGATTCAATTCTTTGTTTACTGACCGCTACGGCGATTCGGCTTCAGTCTTAGATTTATTAGCATCTTTTTTCAGAAGCCTCTTCCGAAGATTACTTTTTAATAAAAGGGATGAATCTTCTGGATAATATTAAATAAATCTAAGAGATAACTACACATAATGACAATAAAAATGCAAATATTCCTAGCACAGGAGAAGCACTGAGCAATATTGAAGATGGCAATGAGGATACAAGACTAATTCAACGAAACATCTCTGTGGTATTTTCGAGCAAGCCGAATGCGACAGCCATCAAAAAAATGCAGCAGATTTAATGTGGCAATTTTGTGCTGAATTTATTCTTAGGAAGATATACTTCATTAGGATCCGCGCACACTTTTCATCACAATTTCCCACCAAAAATGAGCTTATTAATAAAATAAACTATTTGCACTTTGATGATTATATCGATTTAACTTAATAACTCGCAGTCAATATCCACTTCGATTTCTTCAGTATAAATTTTCATAAAAGAACAAGATTTTATGAGAAAAAAAGTGCATAGGAAATTAATCCTATAGGAGAGGAAAAAAAATTATTTCAACTATCGCTATATGGTCGCTTCATACAATTCGATCGAACTGAATTTCAAAAAATTCACTTAAAATGATTGCGAACATTAAAAAGTAGCGCAAAGAAGGTAATAATATATGTGGGAATGCGTTCGGATCATTGCAATGCTTTACATACTTCTTGGGAAAGTTTAGTAAACCCGAAAACTTAGTGTTTACTATTATTACTATTTACACGTAAATTTCATAATTTAAATAAATGACATAACCTATCAAAAACCGAAAAATACAATTCGATGATTAATGCAACGTCGGGACGATTGTGTACATTTCAACTATAATGAAACGCTTAGTGCACATTCCTCCATAGTGAATTTTACAGTTAGAAAAATAAGATGATGGAAATGTTTGATTAAGAATTCATCAGCATCCCTAATTTACATAATATTTGAGCCCGAATATTTGAGTAGGAGAAATACGATTCGTCAAGTTAATATAGCGCTTATTATCTAAATCGGTGAACAATTTCAATCAACATTGTGCTAATTATTTTCTCATTGATAACTTTTTTCTTTCCTCAAATGTAATTACTCGGAAATACCTTTCTCTATTATTAGATATAAATGAAGAAATTAATAGAATAGAAATATTCGATTAATGCGCATTCGAATCGCTACGAGGAAAACAAATATTCAGCATTCGAAGTGAGAGATAATTGACCATTGTTGTCTCAAAAAAATATTGTAGCAAAGTGATTTTACGAGATCATTTGTTGAATAAATTCGATAAATTAGTAATGCAATGTATTCATTGTAATATAAATCAAATAAAATACATGAAAGTATTGTGGCTTTGAATTTCAAAAAGAAAAAAAAAATAGAAAAAATCTTTGCAAAAAACAAAGAAATTACATTTCACTATCGTAAAAGATGTGCTTTTCAAGTTGCGTATTCATAAGAATTTGTTAAATGATTCTTATGAAACCTCTGTGAATTTCTAAACAAATTTGCTAGAGTCATTCCTTTGCTATTCATATAACATTGAGAAATCCTCAGCAAAAAAAAAGAAAAAATTCAAAAAAAAAGGAAAAATGGGTTAGTTTCATCATTTGCCGAAAATTTCATCATTTGATAGCTTAATGATTGACCGGTCGATGACCAGAAATCCAATAGTTCGACCATTAAACTTTATAGCATGACATTCATAGACATATTTGTTGAGAAAAAATGAATCAGATGTATTTAAAAATTTGTTTTAGAAAAAGGATTATTCAGTGGAATAGCACTCTCATGCAAGCGTATTCATCTAGACTAATAAAACTTACTAAAGAAATATTTCATTGTTGCAAAAATTGAAAATTCAATACTCAAATATATCGAATATAATTATAATCGAAAATATGTAGAAAAAAAAATGAAGAGAACAATAAAATAAAGGTTTATTCAAATGAGATGAATACCGCTTTGAATAAAGAAATTCAATAGAGCGCTCGTTGGCTTTGCTCTAGAATATTAATCAAGAATTTTATAATGCCGTATTGCAGCAGCACTCACTATTGTAGAGTATTTTGCCATATATTACACAAGTATTGCTTCAACTCTATCTTTGATGAGTACCTTCGAGAAGTGTTGTTAATGAGAATCTAAATAGTTCAATATGGGAAATCAATTGCTACATATGAAGATCTACAGCATAATACTTAAAACACATAAGTAAATATTCAATAAAGATAAGAAAATAATTCAGAATTCTAAATTTCGATGGCAATCATATTTTTCTCCGCATTTTTTCCAAAACTTATTTCACATCAATGAAATCGATTTCATCACCTAAAGATTCTTAAATGAAAAAAACAATTGAATAATTGTAGCTTAATGAGAAAATATAAAGCTAAACAATATCAAAAATGCCAAAGAAAATAATAAAAAAAAGGAGTTAAGTTAAAAAGGATAGCAAATATTTTGAATTGAAAAACGCCCTATAGAATGCCTGATGGAATAGGTGAATACATTGCACTGTTATAGCGATGTCGCTTGCAAGCAATCTTTTTTTCTTTTTTTTTTTAAATTTTATTTGAGCACTCTTCGAATTAATCTGAAGATGGACTATTAGTAGAGATGAGCCAAGTGAACACACCCTTTTTGAGGCCAAATAACTTCGCCAAATCAATGTTTAAAAAAAATGAGCGAAATTTATTCAGGCATATTTTTGATTAGTAATATTGGCACCTGTTAGAATGAATATATTTTCGCTATATCTGATTGGAAAATATTTAGAAATATAAATTCGA
>QEWY01000073.1:107979-166501 GCA_006503575.1 Baylisascaris schroederi | reverse complement strand
CATCTTCATCAGCGGGTTTATATTTTTGAACTTTTTTTTTCGGCTAAAAAATGTACTGCTAAAATTCGTTAATCATTGAGAAAGTTTATTAAACAACACATCGAAATCGTGTTTGATGGATCAGTTGAATCGGTCTCAAATGTTAGCATCCTATTATATCTGCTAGAAACTTTTAGACGAGGAAATGTAAAACGCAAGCAGATTTCATCTCATATTTGCATCACCTACAAGTACCGAATTTTATGATGACTTAATTACGATGTCGTTCAAGTGCACTAACTGAACGATGATGTTGACACAATTAGGTAAACCTCAACTAATAGCGCAATCAAAAAAAAACCAAAAAAAACAAACACCATCCAACAAAAACAACAATCGATAAGTTTCATCATCAATCCTTTATGCAATAGTGTGCTAAACAGCTTTGTAGCCACCATTTCATTGACTTATTGTTAAATGTTAGTCATCTATTTAACTTCTTTGTAGATTTAATACCGATCAAATAAGAAAAATTCAACAGAATACTTCATTCCATTATTAAACAGCTCATAGCGCATAGCACTTTATTGCATAAATATGCTACGGTAAAGTTAGTAATTGGCGCAAATGGCGGATGGCGGATAGACGATCATTCCATTAGCAAACAGCTCATAGCGCATAGCACTTTATTGCATAAAGATGCTATGGTAAAGCTACTAATTGGCGCAAATGGCGGATGGCGGATGACGAGTCATCGAACTACCGTCCTCTATGAATTTGTGAGTGAATGTTTTGATAGCACACAACATTAATATGATGCGAACAAAATGAACTGTTATTAACTTTTCGCCTTTCGGAAAAAAATAAAAACCTAGTGAATTGAATAAATATAATAAAACAGAAATATATATTTAATGAGAATTAACTAAATTTGCAAAAAAAAAATAAATAAAATAAAATAAAAAATAAAAAATTTAGATGTATGTGAAATATAATAGCAGCTGCCTAAATCAGACACGCTGTAACGACCCGCTGTCCTTTTCGGGACATCGATTCCCCGTTGAGCACTCTGATAGAACTAAACACCTCTACTAGTCGAAACCTTCGCCCCACTCTGGCCTAAGAGCATCGCACCATCGAAACGACGACCGAAAAAACATAAGAAAAGCTCGAGCGAAAGAACGAATCAACACTGAATCAGAGTGGGCAATAACAGTTCTTGGATACACTACTCATAGTATCAAAGCGACACTTACAAGAGCAAAACGTAGTGCACACTGTTCAATGGTCACAATCAAACTGCTCTATGGTCACAGTCGAGTTGCTCTACGATCATAATCGAGCTGCTCTACGATCATAATCGAGCTGCTCTACGATCAAAATCGTTAAACACGCTGGTGAGTTATTAAAATGGGTAAACGTGCAATGAGGACGATCATGAATACAACAGACCTTACCGCTGCATAGAGGTAGAAAGCAATTGTCATAGCATAACCAAACTCATGCTGATTTAGCTGGCAAAAATTTCGAATTTTCAGTGAATGCATAATTACAACTCGCAAATATCAATAAAAAACCCACCATATAAAAATGCAGAAAACGTTGTGAAAATGAGATGAAATAGGATATTGTGGAAATAAATTAAATATGTCTAGACAACGTCAACATTCATCCTATAAAATAAAGAAATCTCCCTTTGTGATGAGCAACGTTGGATCTTATAGGACGATCGACATAAGAAATTGCCTATTGAGTTTCATTAAACACATATAATAAGCGAAATAATCATACATATCAATAGATCAAATAATATGAAATTATCTATGGGAAATAGCATTTCCCTAAGAATACTTAACTATGGAGACATTGAATAATTGAATAACTATAGAAAGAAAAAAAAAATTAAGGCAGTTGAAGGAATCAGCTTTGGAGAGGAAATTCGTTACTTTTTTTTCATTCTAAGTGAAAACAACGCTTGAAAAAAATTTGCTACTGATTTTTCATGCCTCAGAAATCTAATTGCGGAAGTAGTCGAGTTCTTGCGGGAAGTGCGAAATTCATGGGTACCCCCTCCCCCAATTTCGCTGAAAAAAATAATAATTAAAGTTCAACGTCTCGAATAATGACTCTAATTATTTACCCAAATACATCATAATATACTTGTTGATATTTTTCTAAAATGAACGCTCAATCATTCAATATAATCTCTATATGCCTGTCGAAGATCAATATTCAAATGGTTTCATTCTTTGCAATAATTTTCAATAAAAATACGATAAAAAGTTGACAAAAAATTGGGGTGGGAGAGGATTGAGTGGGAGGGAGGAAAATGAAGAGGATTTCGAATCCATCCTGCTATATGACGAGGTTTTTTTTTTACGACCTCATAGTTTCGTCGGCTTTTTCGTTGCCAGGAAACCCTCACTGCAGATCTTTTTTGAAGAAAAGGAGGGGGAAGGAGAGGGAAGTGCGTAATTTGAAAGAAATTCAGTGGATCTCCATCCCTTTCCCCAATTCTTTGGAAATGAGACGACTCAATGTTTCCTCTCATTTTTCGAACTCATGAAAACATCCACCTTCCCCTCCCCCCCCCACCCCTTTTTTTTAGCACAAAATCGTCTCCCCATAACACCAATCGTATTTCTAAATTAGAAAAGCCTCAGCTGATCTTAATGGATCTTCGAGTAGATAAAGTCATTCTCGATGTCGATTCCATCACAATTTACGATGCCATATTCGACAGAAGAGTGCTTCCTTATGTGAGGGAAGAGAGGGCGACAAAGCAGACGACGCGCATGCGACACAAAATCGCTAATGCTAAGCCTATGCACATTGATCGCTGCAACAAGGCCAACCCCTGTGCAGTTGCGACGTTCACACACACACACACACATGAATATTTCAGGAAAAAGTTAATAAATTTGAAAATTTACCTACATATTCGGGGCAAAATGGAACACTGATCTTAGGACTTCTTTTGGTCCGGTTAGATCTCCTTCCTATCTTGTCTTCTTCTAGCTCTCTCCTATCTCCTTCTACCTCCCTTGCCCTCTCTTGATACATTTTTTTCGATGTTTTTTAGTTCGTAACACAAGGAAACCATTAAACGACCATGAAAATGGAAGTGAATAACCTTTGAACAATACTCAAATATTACTGTATGAGATCCACATGAATGACTTGAATTCCATAAAAAAAAACTTCGATTCGCTCAACTGCAGTCAATTTAGAAAAAAGAAAGCATTGCGCTGTTGACTCATCGATTCGACTCTTCATTTAATTCCTTCAATACGTATTTACTGCCACAAGGATCTCAGTAAGATCGCATAGGGCATAGGATAATACTGAATTCTTTGTGAAATATCGGCTAATGAAACATTTTGATCTACAGGGAGGTAATAGGTTATAGGTTCTATTTATATGATTCAACGAGTGTTCCCAATATGATCATATAAGTACCACTTTTTAGTAAAATTGTTATATGGATGATAGTCATTCATATTTGTTTAGTTATAAGAAGTAATAGTGCATAATTATCACCGTTTCATATTACACGATTTGTTCTAAATAGATTCTGACCAGGCTCCTTTGACTCCTCCCTAGCAAGGCACTCCCCCATCATCCTCATTGGAACAACCATGGTGGGGTAAGTCCCCAACTTTCTAACAACGATGATTTGACCACTCAACATTCAACAAGACAATATCCCATTTCCTAATTAGTCACAAATGAAGAAGCTAGACAAAATTTAAATCCAACAGAAATAATTAATATGCTTTTCCATTTATTAATGCATAAAATTTTGTGAAATATACTCATTACGGTAACAAATCTTTTACGCTAATTTCTTTTATTTTTATTAATACATTTAATAGATCAATATTTGGCGTATAAAAACGATGGATTACTGCATTTATTGATTGTTTAGAAGTTGATCGATAAGCGAATAGTAGGCAATGAAGCAGAATCAAGAAGGTTTGTTGATTGGTTCTCATGTTGTTCGTTTTCGATGGGCCCATCCTCATATCATCGACGCTGATCAACCAAACAGCTGGCAATAACGTCGCTTAAGTGGCTAGCAAATAATGTTGATTTTCTTGTGTTTAAGCAATCATTGAAGTGCACATTTTCTAGTCTATTGCAATATAGAGCATTTTGTGAAATAATTTTAAAAAAGCCTACAATCTGTCATAGAATCACTGAGCATTTGTAGAAAATTTAGCTTTGTATAGGTGTAGAACTTGACGATCACCTATGATTGATTATTGCGTGATTATATCGAAACATTGCGTTAATCTATGAATAAAAGACTAGGCGGCAGTCTATTTCAGCTTTATCATAGATGGGATTAGTCAAAAGCACTCTCGTTTATGGATAGTCCAATATACCACCAAATGGGCTTTCTTCATTATATAAGAGAGCTTCGAGAAGGACCAATTAATTCAGGAAGAGAATACAGAATAGCTGAAAAACCTATTAAAACAAATAGATGCAATGGAAATACAATGCTGAACCCTATAGCTATGAAAACATTATATCGAATATATTATTATGTGATTTATAAAGTTATTTCGAGAGCAAATGCATAGTTTTTTATTATAGGAGGGGTGGTGGAGGGAAAGTGAACTGAATACTGTCACAGTCCATTATATCCATCCCAAGACCGATTTGCAGCATCAATCATCTACTATTTCAAGCAATACTCAATTATTTCCATATCTGGAAGCCTTCAAATTATGCCTATTGCTTAATTCAGAATCTATCCTCCAATATGAAAGATGAGAATGTTAGAACAAAGAATGAATATATTCAGTGAATGATACCCTTTGTCTAATGCCTTTCGCTATGAAACTATAGGGTTCTAATCTTTAAAAAAATTAATAACAACAATGAGTTAACTAAGTGACATAGACAACAAGTTTGCAAAATGCCTCTATTTAAGCGTTTGCAAGCCGATGCAAGTTTCCATATCAATATGGGCATCTCTCAACGTAAAAATAAATACAGAGTTTTAATTCTAGAATAAAAGATGCGAATGCAACGTTGCACAACCAAATATACCGTATTTCTACCGTAATTCTACTGTACTTGATTGTCGCTGCAACGCTTCTCTTCTATCGTATTTGATTACGGTTATGGGTAGTGTCGGTTTAATTAACGTTTAATTCTCGAAAATCGAAGACATTAAGAGCGAGTGTTTATAGACAAGCAATAACGACTATTAACAGTGAATTTATTGCGAAAAACAATATCGAAATATAAATTAGTCTTCCTAAAGAAGGAAACGCTGCAAGATTCGCCAGTTTATATTCCCTTGGCAAACGTGTATCCTGTAGCCTCTTTCTGGAATTTCGCCAACAAAAGCTCATTACTCAGACGGAAGAGCAGCACGGACATAGCGAAACATTTCTCTGGATATAGAGTCGTCGAGAGAGGTAGGGTTTATAAGGGTAATGTGAATGTGGGGGATTGTATGTATAAGGCGACGAACGATAATAAAGTATCAGCCTTAAGAATCAAACAGCTATCAATATTTTCCCCTCAGTTTTCGTTTAAATAAAAGTTATAGCACTCATAATACTATTCCTTCTTATACGGTAATTCCCTCTTATACGGTAGTTCCCCCTTATACGGTAATTATGGTAGTAGCAATAGTAAGATACTGAAATGTGACTATTGATTTTAAGTGATTTCTTTTTATTCACTATTGTGAAATAATTGTGTTTGCTGCCATTTTTACTTGTGCCTCTCTTTTATATTAGGTACATTTGGTTGATCGATTTTGCTTTACTTGAACAGCATAAGGCGGATTCAAAAGGTCGCCTCATCTCTATTTATACGTTGTTTTCAAGCAGTTCTGTAGTTGGATGTTCTATTATTTCGGTAGCATAGGATGTGGATGTATTTACAGCTGTCTGACGGCAAGTGGTTGTAATTACGTTCGCATCTTGCACTCTGGCATCTTTACGAGTAGGTGGTATTCCTTTAGTGGCATAATCTTGGTATACTCTTAGTTTTGTATACCTGAGGTACTCAAACCGCCGAGTTGAAATCAACAAATTCAGAAGTGACTAAATCATCGCCACACTCAATCATTGGGCGTTTTCGGCCACGGATATGGCAGAATATTATCTTTTTAATTTTTAACTTCTTAATCCATCGGTAGGATCATTCCGCCTACTCTGTCAGAAGATTCAATAAGACATCAAGTATGACCGCGAGGATTTTCATAAGGTGAGGATATTGAAACTGCATCCACTACTCCCATAGATAGAGTTCCATAAGTTGCGACCAAAAAGCCAAAGTTTAGCGATGAATTGAGCATTTTTGAAATTCTCGATTTTTATCTCAACGATTGTGGCAATGCAAATATACGATAGCCAAATCTTTTGTGCTTCAAAAGTTCATTCGTTTAATTGTTAAATGAGTAAAGCAGTAAATAATTTACTAAATTTGCTTCAGGCATTCAAGAGTTCGTTGATCTTCAAGTGCGAATAATTGGTTCTTATCGGCAGAAATGTCTTTCGAGGTGGGAACACGAGTCGAAACAGGTCTCTTAATATCATTGCTGCTTTTATTTGTTTATAGAAGTTGGTTTAAAAATGTAGGGGAGGGGTTAAGAAATCTGCTAGAGCAGTGCGGGAAGAGGGAGAAGGAAGAGCCTATATAACGGTGATGTTTTTTGTGCAGACAATTGAATTGAAATATATGTGAGACAATTGAAATATATGAGGTTCCCTATTTAAAGCGTACTTCAACGATGCTCATATTACAAAAATAGAATGTTATGTGCAAAAGTAAATTTATTTGCAAGTGCCGGAATTATTCAGCATAAAATTATTATTTTAACGCATATTATATGCTATTTTCCTAAGAGAATCTTTTTTTTTCGATGAAGTTTTGAGCGATCCAATGATAGATTCTCTTCAAAAATCATTTGCTGCAATGAATTGATGTTATTTTTCCTTTTGCATTTGCAATTTTTTTTTTAGCGTCTACAACCTTCTAAGGCGATCTGAACTGCCGAAAAGTTGAATGCACAAAAGATTGGTGGATTCAAAAATTTGTGAAGAGACTCATTTTTGTTTTTTATTTCATTTTCTTTTCGTTTTCGTATTTTTACTCGGTATTTACGGATCGCATTATTGCCCACCTCATAAAAGTTGTAACTGATTAAGCTAATATATGTAAGACGGTATGAATAGCTTACAAAAGTATATTATCTGGTAGTCATTGATTTAAGTAAACAATATTGCAGAAAAAGGTCATGGATTGGTTGCGTTTTGTGGGACAACACAATTCGCTGATGGTGTATGGGTGGGTGTTGTACTCGATGAGCCAAATGGTAAAAATAACGGCAGTGTTAGAGGCGTGAAGTATTTCGATTGTGAACCTAATCATGGTGTTTTTATGAGAGCTGCTCAGGTATTGAATTGCTTTTATCCTTTTAAATACCGAGTGTGGTCTTGTTAATATTGTTGATGGGAGTTGCTTTTTATTCATAGATAAGCAATCGAATGCGTGAAGAAACATCGTTTCCTATGCTAATAATTAGAAATGCGTAATCGCTTTTTCAAATCCGAAGGGAATATATACCATTGATCATCACCATTACCATAAATTATTACTGCAATATGATGACATTATAAATTTTTTAAACAAAAAAATGTATTTTCAAGCATCGAAGGGGATTTATTTTTTTAAACAATGCAGTTGATGAGGTGAAATATTTCACTTAACGCTTTTCAACATCGAAATGCTATCATTGGGAATAGAAATACACTTATCTATGCCGTGTCTGAGATCACTTTATCATCGAAATCCATCTTCCGCACTATGAAAATCGAATGGAACTATGATATTTCATTGAGGAATAAAATGCCAATTTATAAAATATTTGTTTAATAGTTGAAAAAAATGTTTAGGCAAGTAATCTCGCTAGAGCCATTCACATAGTAGGTTGGAAAAGTTCGAATAAAGAAGCAATAGTGAAATTTTTATTGTTTCGGAAGAGTTCACGAAAAAGCGAATGAATCATTTAAAATCGTTGATAGTAATAAAACTTAGGATGATTTTTGTTTACTAATTAGCCATATTCGCCTATTTACTCAAGAACGAAGTATATCCTTAGAAATGAACATAAAGTATGTATTTGTTGAAACAGTTTCAACTTTTCGTTTTGTGCAATATTATAGACGACTCATTTGAAGGTGAAATTAGAGACGAAATCGAAAATGATTCCGCATCAAACATCAGGCATACGTGCACCTACGACATCACGTAAGGATGCATCGAAAGGCCGATTCTCGCCGGCGGTTTGTTTTACTGCTTTGTTTTTATTCACTGATTTTGTTATCGTTCATTGAAAATTCGTTTATATTTTAGAAAAATTTATATTGTGGAGAAGATGAAAGAGGTGATTGGCGAAGAGATGAACTGCATCAGTGATTGATGATTGTCGTAAGCAGACTCACAACGAGTAATTGACCAGAAGAGTTACTCGTTTTTGGAATAGAAATTCGCTGACACTTATTTTTTATAACACTATTGATGAACTCTGTCAATTGTGGTATACGCCTGATGCTCTATATCAATTTGCAGATTAAAAATGATATATTTGCGTGTATTTCTCGCTTGTAGGCAAGTCCACGAATGACGCCTTCATCGTCGACAGATCAACTTAAAAGCTCGAATAGTTCAACGAATCTGTCGTCGAACTCGAAGAAGCAATCGTCGAGGGATGATAGCAGACATATAAGCAAACTGACAATGCCAACTCCACGGAGTGCCCATGAAGTGAGTTCTATTTTTCGTGATTGTGTTGCATCTCGTTCAATTTTGCCTTGGCTTGTTTCGTTTATTTTAGTTTTGCTCGTCTATAGTGGTGTCGATGGTTTTTGTTCGTTTTTTTTTTGTTTGTTTAATTTAATTAGTCGCTATATTATGGCACGACGGCGATTGATTATAGCACGAGATATACAAGCTTGAAGGTTGCGATGGCGTGACGGTGCTCAGCACCCATTCTACCTGATGGAATCTTATATTTCACCTCGTATGCCTTAGTCACGATCCGTCGATCATAACTGTTCCGTATGTTTCATCGTAATCACTCACCGTTGTACCATACCATCGGAATGAAACCTTGGGTTTTTCAATTGATTTATGTGCGATTTGCTGCTTTACCTATATATAAGGTGAATAGTGCAAACATTTTCCATATTGTTGGTCCAATTGCATGTACGCAATATTTGAGCGCCTATGTGCATATGTCATGCAATGTTTCAGGGAGAAAGCAGTTGAGAGTATTTATTGAATGGAATGTATGAACGGAGGCATTAGAGAGTGGTCATGGTTTCGAACCTTCAAGAAATTTCGTCCCATTCTCTTCTGTATTGATATCTTACCTGCCACGCACATTTTATTGACCCAATTTTAGAGGCTGTAATGACTAAACATAGCCGATAGAAACTCTCATGGATTTAAACGTGAAGAAAACGGCAAACAAAACTGCTAATATTTTCACAATCCTGCAGTTTCGATCAGAGCATAGTTTTGTTCTCCCTTATGCGCTAACAGTATGTGAAGCTTGTAAGAACTGTGTTAGGGCTATATTATCAGGCATATGCTCCATGCAATATACTTCGAGCATCATTCAAGTATACTGTCTATGTATTATCAAAGATAACCGAAATACGGTTGAAATCTGCGCACAATAACGGGAAATCGTTGTCGCTTCTCCGTATAATATAATGTAATGTTTCTTTTCTAACATTTTGTGTATTATAGAAAACAATAATTGTATAGTAGAAATATTATTTAAAAGCATTCCAAATTTAATAATGTATTTAGAAACTCAGAATTTCAATGGCTTACATGAGGACGCGTGGAAGCCGTCTGACTCCACCGATGCGCATTGCTGGTACACGCGCACTGCCTCTTAGACAGCGTCTCAGCAAGGCCATTGAGGTACATACGCGGTGCTGCTTGGAGCGCATAAACCGGCTAACCTCCACAAATATGTCCTTTAGCGTTTGCAAGGATATCTCGAGGAAGGGAACTGGCAAATTCTCTTTTTTATTCCCTCTTCCCTATTCCTAGATATTTTACCCTTTCACACCATATGGGCATCAATTTTGAAATTTCTGGTGTAAACCTGTAAAACATCCGATGTATGTAAGTGGAATATGCTCATTTCCACTTTGCATTTAGACGAATAATTTGCGCATTCTCATACTATTTTAATTGACTATCACAAGAAATGCATTCACTGAAAAACGCTTCAACAGAATAACGAAAATTGAAATTCTAGAATGTGGACACTTCAAAGGCTAAGCCGGTTTATGTACAAAGCTGGACCGTAGCACATACCTGCCACTGTTAGTATGCCAATATTTAACTGCTCTAATATTTTCCTGTTCTTTCCCACTAAATTACTCTTTAACCCGGCTAATAACCGATGCTTTGAAATCATATTTATGGGCTTTTTGCATAGAACAAATGTGCTTCAAATGACTCATTTAATAATCAACTGATTTATGACTTTGAGGCAGAATAGAGTATTGCATTGTTGCTTATGACAGATTGGATTCCTTCATATCTCGCGATACCTTCTTCATAGCAGAAAATCCCTTTGAAACTGTTACTTAATTTCTATTGCTATCCATTCTCTCAGATTTTCGACTCGAATTGATTGTTAGGTTTAGAAAATGAGTGCTTTATGTTATCAGGCATACTACTTCTTCAGCACAGCTTCCTATGAGTCGATCCAGAACTATTAGATGGCATTCAGTGCAGCTGAAAAAGCTTTCACGAATTTTTTATATACAGACATACACGTACTTACATTTATATTTATATATGTAATGTATGGGACACATTGTGATGCCATAGAAGGGGTATATGGTGAACTTTATGGAAATGTATGATTTTTATGCGGTTTTACCGAAAGCGATGTCATGTTCATGCGCATGTGTCCTTTGTGTGTCTGCCTGTTTGTCGGGAGCATTTTCTCACGACTCGTCGAAGGTATGACCATCCAATTTGTTGAGTTCAATCTACAGTTCAACCTAGGGTACAAGGTGCATATCGTCGTGCAGTTGTTGATATATCTTAGCGGTTAATTTTGTGAAGAAAAAAGCCAACTTTTTTATGACTTGACTTTTAAAACGAATTTTTCTTAATATATGCGGAGAGCGCAAACAAAGTGGATAAATGACTATGTGGAAAGATGTTGTGATGTGCGGCGGTCGATATTTTCTAATTTCTAGCCGCATATTTGATTACTTCTCCTCTTTGGCTTTCGCTTCTTCCCTATGTGAATTTAATGCAATGCTTTATCCTATTTTACAAGAGAAAATGGCCTCATTTTATGATATTATAAAGATTATTCATAGAGTGATTAGAAAGAAATTAGCAATGAACAATAATTTTATTGGAGAGTTTAACGTAATATCAAACGCTATTTTTTGGCGATTCGTTCGGATTTCTTTCACAGGGAGCTGATCAGATTGCGAGGAGAACACTTCCTCCATATGACTTACTTTCTTCGATGCTATCTGAATAGGTGGATTTATCTATCCGTCCTAAAGCATGCATTATCTCTTATTTATTTCTTCATCTCAAGCTTATTTCTTTTCTCTTTCTTTTTGTGTTGTTCTTTTTTATTACCGTTGAGTATTCTTGTTGCAATTGTTGATTATTATAGCTCATTGTTATGCCACAATAGCCGAATTTATATATTCAAATATCCGTTACAAGACATAGAAAGTATAGCGATGAATACGTTACAGCTTTATTTCTATTTGATTGTGGGTATAGAAAGGTGAATTCAAAAGCGATTGTGCTAGATTTTAGTTGAATGAAGGGTATAATTGATGCTTTTTTTTAGTTGACATAATTTTTATCGCTTGAAGGGTATAATTTTAGTTGACAATGAAGAGGGTATAATTGATGCTTAATGAATTGAATCGATTTTGCTTTCATGGAAAATATCGCTTAAATATATATTAGCTTCGTTTGTTTTCTTCTAATTATGAGTCTCGTATATTTTTAGCATCATGCTGCTGATGCGACACCACCAATTTCAAGTCCAGCAGAGGTTCATTCACCAGAAGCATCGTTGGACGGTGTTAAAGAAATGGTCAAGAAAATGGAAGAGGTTGGTTTCTCCTTTTTTTTTAGGTTTTGAAAAATAGCGATCTCAACAATTATTACGATTGTTGAAGATATCCTCAAGAAAGAGAGTAAAATTTCCTATTCATATGGGTTTCGTTATTTTGTACTCATTCTTCGCTTCAATCAATGATCCACTCATTCATCACATTTGTATCACATCGGTTAGCACATTCAAATAAAGAATTTACCCCTCTCTTCATTGGTGGTATAGTGCAGTTGTACTTATTTTATGTCATCCCACTAATCGATGTCTTTTCATTGGGGCATTCGAATAAGCTGTCGTCAATTCGAGTCTACCAACTCATAATGCTAATACTCGAGTGTTTTCATTGAAAATGCATTGCTTCGTTGTTCTAATTAATCCATCATGTCTTTTCTTTCTCTTTTTATTCGTATGAATTGCTGAGAGGGCCTCATATTTCCAATTACTAGCTTCTAATCATCTTTGTTCATCATATTTTAATGGCCATATATTAATGGTCATTTTAATTTCAAAGTCAATACTATATTTGCTATCCTCGATTATGCTCTTTCAACGGGAAAACGCATTGTCCATCGTATATCGAGTGGTAAAGAAATTGCTTTTCGAATAAAAAGGTCCTAATTTTGGGCTGTTCATTGAACTCATCGAATTTGTGAGGTGAAACTCTTTTGTCTTATTAGTATCACTTACTAGGTGCCTTTTATTCGGCATATTTTTATTTTTATTCAACTCATTTCGTTTTAATCGATTGATGAGAATCCTGAACGAGCACATGAGTATATTTGAATTATTGAAAATGAAAAGATTTTTGGACAATCCTCAGAGGTTTTAAGAGAAGGGGGTAGATGGGAGATGGAGATCAGAAAGGATGCAAATCGATACTGATCATCGGAATAGTTGTTGATATACGCTGTGATGTGATGTGTTCATTTTTGCACCGCATTTACGCATATGAGAGTGCCACTATTTGCGCAAATGGAGGCACCCATCGTTCGTATGGAGCACACGCAACAGAGGGAGGCGTGTGCTATGCTTAAATTAATCACCTTCATTGGGCCATAGCTAGCTGCCAGCCGGCCTCAACACGTCCTCGAGCCCTCTGTGGCAACCAAACCGAACCTATTTCCTCCAATGACTATGTGGTTTCGTTTTTCTCGGCAACCATCTTGTCCATCCTTGTCGTTGCATTTCCTAACTCATTCCTTACTCATGTCAGTTTTCGAACTTCTAGCCACCCATTAGGCTTTATATCGTCATATAGTTGTTTTTTGGCGGAAGTTCGGTTTCCATGGTTGATTTATGATGTTTGAGGTTGTTTGAGTTAAGTTGTCAATATGATCTATTTCAGTCACCACTTTCGGTACCAGCCGTACGTCCGGCTGGCATGGATGAAGGCAGTGAATTGGAATATCTTCGGATTGAAAACAAGGAACTTAGCGACAAGCTTGAAAATCTCAGGTAGTCCTTTTTTTGCACCGAATTGTTGATGTTTATTTATTCAGTAGACCATCTTAAAGCTGTTAGAGAGTAAATTATATTTTAATTTTGATTAAGTCAGTATTTACTTTTGTTGACTGCCTTAAAAATTTTCTAAAGGAAGCTGGTAATCTGAAGTGGTTTTATTTTCACTTGATTCATTGATCTTTATGCCGTGTTGGTTTCTGTTTTTATAGTTCCCGTTTACTGTCGTTTCTGCATTGTTTTCAGCTATCTTAGAGTCAAAGAGTGGGTGAGTGGAAGTGTGGATATTTCAATAAAATGCTTATCGTTTGCACCCACATCAGTGCGAAAGTTCTACCTGATCGTTCTTCACCATATCTGAAATCCTCCATCACCAATCGATTTCGTTGCTTTCGGTCGTATCATATTCTGCAGGCTGTATCGAATTTAATATCTGCATTTTCAGGCAAAAAAGAAAAGAGGATAAGATGAAATTGGTGGAATATGAACGAAATCGAATTCAACTGCAGGCACTACTCGAATACAAAGCAAAAATGACTGAAGCGCATACAGATTTGCAAAGAAAGTTGCAAGAAAAGGAACGAGTCAGTTTTTTTTGTTGTTGTTTCATCAGTAATTCATGGCATAATAGTCAGTAACAATTGAGAGAACAATGCTTGTTCAGATCTAATTGGTTTTATTGTGTGTATAAATATTGTTGTGCTAATATTGCTCTGCGATCGCCGTATCAATACTGAGTCGAATACAAAATCGCCTTAGTTAAATGGAAGCGATGATCTAGTACCTGAGTTTATTGTCAGCTCAGATGTATTTATTGTTGTAAATTACAGGAGTTGAGAGAAGTACTCGCGTCAAAGGAGGATGAACGTGAAGGAATGGGCGATATTGAAGAACAGCTTGAACTTGTCACCCTTGATAAGGAAATGGCTGAGGAAAGAGCTGAAATGCTACAGGTTGTTTTCGTTTTTGCGTTATTTTTGTAACTGTTGAGCCGTTACGATATCTGCTCTGTGTTTATTTTCGCACCTTTTAACTAATTAATGATTGTGTTTTTCCAGTTCGGAGGAACATTCATACTGTTTCATAGACTTTGCGCATATTCAAAAGTTATGAGTTGCTTTGTGGTTGTTTGTGAATACATCTTACAAATGAATTTAGGCGGAACTTGATGCGCAGAAGGAACGAGTTCAAAAGTTGGAGATGGATCTCGATATCCTCAGAACTGAAATGGAACAAGCTGGTGGCGTCGCACCTCAGGTTTCTTGAATGTTCATATCACTACTACATATATACAGAAGTTTGTTTAATAGAGTTAAATTAAAAACGATTAGTATACACCGTGGTGTGGTTTGCTGAAGGGTGGAGGCTACAGAACACGAATCGGTGGTCTTCATAACGGCATTGTCAAAATCCTTATTTCCTTCAACTTTTCGATTAGGTTTCATTAGTTTGTTGTAGAAGTGGTGAAGATTCTTGTATGAGAGTCCAAGAAAGTAGATATTCGCTTTCTAACTGCTTAATTAACGTATTTAAAATGCTCAAATTTAGCCGCAGGATGTGTATCTTATTGAATTTTCTTGAAGAAGTGAGGCTTCATCGATGTTCTGCTTGTATATTTGTGCGAGTTTATATATAGGTAGATGAATATTCCATACTACCGTATGGAATTTCTTTAAAAATATACAGCTCTTCCTATGTTCTTTCTATATAATGGAACAGATTTTTTCCTTGCAAGCAGTTGTTTTTCTTCTCTGCATAAAATGAGCAGATACTTATGACTTTTGTATAGAAGTACTCACTCATTTATGTTTGTGTGGAGAAATTTTCGCTTGTTTATTTCGTTTATTGGCACTCATATCTATTGTAATTGTTTGGGGAATTTTTCAAGTGAGAGACGTTTTGTTGCAAAGGAATACGATGTTCTTACATTACAGGGCAACAGTGTGCAAATGAAGCAATTGGAGCAGCAGAATGAAAAATTGAGAGAGGCTCTCGTAAAGTAAGTTATTTGTTGTATTTCTACTTCGATTTGATTAAATGAACTCGTTGCAACGCCCTCTCCCCTTTGCCTCATCTGGACGCCAATTTTTTTCATCACCTTTGGTGGAACTTAATTTGAGTTTGAATTGATTGCATTTGTGGTGGTGGAATGGATTTTGCATATGCGAAAACGGCGGAAATGGGAAGTGAAGAAGTTGGCAACCCTCTAAATTGGTAATCCATATGTGAGCGGACCTTGGTATACACCTCACAGACCGAGGATGGCACATAGTGAACTTCATAATACGATGTATGTTGAGCCTTCATCATCAAATCTAGTCTAGTTGTTTTCTAGTTGAAGTTTCAGTGCTGAAATCCCCGCCTCTACACTGTTTTCTAATGCACCCACCTATAGAAGGAGGCACGCTCGCAAGTTATTAAACATTGTTCGATAGTACCGTCAAAGCAGTTTGGTTTTGCTGCGCATCCTTCAATGCCGTTGAATGTTTGAATACAGCTTCCAGTGGCTGAAGATATAGATGCAAGGCAATATGTATGCACCTGTTGCTTCGTTATTTCGACCCTGGATATTGTCCGTATTGAAATGGTTTCAAAGGGTGAATGCTATAACCGTTTGAATTGCGGTCACTTTCTTTAGAATGCGTGACATGACCGGTCAATCTGCGTTGGACAAGCAAGAGGCACTCAAGGAAAACGAAGAGCTCAAAGATGAAATGGCCCAACTGGTGAAACTTTGCGAGAAAATGAAGAAAGATGCTGAAATTGCTGAACAGCAAGCCGCCGAACTCAGAGAACAGGTATGCATCAAAAATGTGATTGGTTTATTTGCTTGCATTGCTGCATGACCTCAACAGAATCGCCGAAGACCGTAAAGTTCATCGTTCAGAAGGAAGAAAACTTATTGAGGATGATGTGGCCATCACATCAGTTTGCTAACTTAAAACAAATATTTCTTTTGAAGGGAGATGAGAAGGGGCTTTTTGATACTATAGAAAGGGCGACGCATAAAAACCATGTTGCGTGCACTTATCATCTACTGATTGGCATATTTCGAACGTGTTTTACAGATCTCTAGTGACCGAATTTTACTTGCGTTGAGGTTTTCTATTACCCAATCTTATGCAGGTGTGATTTGGTTTCGAGCATCACATGAGCTATGCCATTATATGTGATCAGGAACTTCAGTTTGGGAGTCAGTTAGTAGGTTGCCGGTCAATATTTTCATGTATTTTGAATGCGGAATAAAAAGACTTCAAAATTTGGTTTTCAAAATGTGAAAAATGCGGAGTGTTGAATTCATTTTGCAAATGTGGCAATATGAAACATACTCCCACTTACTTCTGGCATGCTCCTATTCTACTTTTCACGTATTTGTTTTCACCGCTTTGTATTCATCTGTTATGCTGTTTGTTTTCTTGTTGGCGATTCTATTAGACCAAATGATTGGGTTTCATCACATATGGTGTTCACTCACTCGACGCCTTTATTTTGTGTTGCGGGTATATTAGCCACACAAGCTAACTCGACGAACTTTTCGTATTCTCACCGACAGATCTTTGTGTGGTCCGATATTGTTGTCTGTGGTGAATGCTGTGTTATCAGAGCGTATATCCATGATTCTTTGTGAAACCAGATTGTCGCCTTCACGTGATTGATTGTTGTTTGTTCCCCTCCACCGCCTAGGGTAGGATAGTTTTTGTTGTTTGTTGTGATAGTCTTGTAATAACCATTCACCACTTTTTTTTTCTCTTTTTTTGATGCATTATTTGTGTGACGAGTGGAGGCGGGGAGGGGGTTGTCTTATATTTATAGTTCATATCTATAGAAGTAAATTTACGGTAATTTTCAGGTAATTTTTGAAAGGGCGAACTTAACGTTGTTGTGATTTGATTCCATCGATGGAGGAGAGTGATAAGTGAATGGATTGCTATTTTCAGCGAAATGCCAACAAAATCAAAAAGCGATGCGTTCATTTGCAAGTTTAATAAATTATCATATAGAAAACCTGTATCTTTTCTTAAATAAGATGCAGAACAGTAGTAGAGAATATCTTTCTTTAAAATAACCTCAAAATATCTCTAATCGAAACTGAAAATAGCGCACTTTGTTGCTTATTTGTGTTTTAATCGAAGAATGGAAGATGGTCAGTGAAGTGAGCTTGATGTATATTTGACTGATTTTATTTGATTGATAGCGATTTTATTCATTCCGACCACTCCTCTCTGCTTATTGGCAGAGCAAGAAAATAAACTTGCTTAGAACGGATATGATCCTTTTTTTGTTGCAACAATTCCCCATTGCTGAATTTTGGCTTATCACGGTTGAATTGCTTCATTATGAATGTTGAAAAATTTTCGCTTAATAATCGTGCTGGTTAGCAACGAGCAACTGCGCCATTTATCTCAGAAACCCATATTCTGTTTTCTGGTACGCTTATAGGTTCAGGAGCTTAATAAAAGGTTTCGGGGGATTTCCTGTCATATTTGATTCTCGTTCACCATCGTCCCTTCCTCCCTCCACTCTCATCTCACTCTTCTGATGCATTAGCTGCACAACACAATTATTATTGGTTAATTTCGATCATTCTAAATGTACATATTTTTTTTGCAGCTTCTTGAGACTAATGAACGGGTATGTTCGTGAATTGGTTTTAATGCTTTCGTTTTTTTTGCTTGAATGCTTTATTCATCTCACATCAATTCCGCTATCTCTGTGTTCATCATCGATGTTTTGTTTTCGTTTTTGTGCTTATTCTCTCATTCGTTCTATCGTTAGCTTGGCTATGAAATTATAATCAATTGTGGTTTTTAGCTTTATCGTTTTTCGTATCGTCGAATATTCTTATAGGATGGTTGTTCCCGTTTGGCATTCATTGTAACATTACTAACGGACTCATTCACCGGAAGAAATTGCCTTAACTAAAGTGAGAGAATTTATGAAGAAATGAGGAGACGAATAGAAATGGGAGAAAGATGGTCATTGAGAAAAACATCATTCATTGTATGCTTATTTGAAGTTTTCTATTGAGCACTTACCGCTGACTAAAAATGTAACGCAAAATTTCGACGGAAAGGACTCGAAGAAGAATGAAGTTTCTCGAGATTCTCTTTAACTTGCGAGGAGTTTCTCCATGAATCTCTCATCGATAATCTTTCTTTGTTTCTCAACATAACGTTTAGACTTTGATCTTAGCCGTGTCCTTTTTTTTGGTTTGTTTGTGGCATGCTATCAAGCATAAATTTATCTTCCTTTTTGCTTTATTTTTTCCTCGCTAAAAGCGCTAAAGAAACTTTTTGCCGGGGGGATAGCTTATGTGCATTTGTTATAGAAATGATTACGGATTTGTAATTGCTTCCCTTCGAATGGTGACAATATTTGCTTGTAGAAGATGTTTTTTTTTTTGCGGTGTTTTTTATCGCTTATCGAATGAAGTGATGTTTTTAGGTTGATGCAGCGATGGGTAGTGAACAGATGATCGAAACGTTGACTGCAAGAAATTTGGATATGGAGGAAAAAATAAGGTACGGTTGTTTTCGGGTAGTTATTCAATTTCGAAAGACTAATTAAAATGTGGTTAGCATCGACAACACAGTTTAAATCGTCGGAAGCCGCCGATGGTAGTCATTTCAAAACTCAACTCATTAATAATGGAATAGGTCGACAAGCATCCAGACTTACCTTGGGAGAGAGAGCTGTCGCAAACACTGACCTGATTACTTAAGTGGCAAAAAAATTTAATTGCTTCTCTAGCAGAGCACATTTCTAGACGGGAAGTGAATACTAAATTATTGCATTAAAGCTGCACTTTACTATCTATCAAGCTTCGTCTTATCGTACTTCCGGTTATTGAAAATTTGCTACGTGTTGGTTTATTTAAAATGGGAGGAGTGATATCGAAAATTTTCATTGGTCATCTAGTGCCTGGAACATCTTGATCAAATATTTTGTTGATCGTTTAATCGAATGCAAAATTTAAGACAACAAATTGAATCAGTCGAAATTACTACTTATAGTGAGATTAACAAATGATCTACTTAAAAATCGTAGAGAAAACTATGCTTGAGATATTAGTTCTAAGTAGGGCAAAAGGATGATCTACGCCGGTCTCCTTTTTTCAGTGATAGGGAAAAATGTTCATAAATTTTGTTTGCATTAGAAGTCGTTTATTACTTATAATACAAATGAAAATCGGATGATTTCACCGTTTTCGACTCACTGATGTGGTCTGCTTGACTCCACGGTACGGTATATGTTTTTCGCGGCGTGAATTTATAGGCGGTTACATATTTGAGTCCGCATTATTGCTGTCTTCTTCTTTACCCACTAGCAGAGCCTTAATCAGCTCTTACATTGTACAAGCTGAATAGGTGTTGAGGGAAACCTTATAGGAGCCTGGAGGAGACGATAGAGGACTACGAGGCGATGCGTGATTTGGACGATGAAATATTGGAGACGCAGAAGGAGACAGAGAAGGACTTGAAGGATAAATACGACACTGCTTGTGGTAAAATTAATGAGGTAACATATTTATAAATCGTCGACAATCCATCTCCATTAGATCAATGCCCATGTGAAGGTAAAAGGAAACCACAATGATAAATGCTGCTTGCATAGGCAATTATTTTCAGCTTCTCTTACAAATAAAAGCTTGCGGCGAACAAGCGGAGGAGTACGAAAGCGTAATCGTCAAATTCCGCAAGAAGGTCGGCGAGCTAAACGAAGAAATCCAAGAACATAAAGATCTGGTATTGCTATTTATTTCAACCTTTCGTCTGCATACTTAATTTTTGGTGGTTATAGTTAATCATATAATGGAAATATCGAAAGATTGTGATATTTTAAAGAGTTGTTAAGAAAGATGCTCTCAAGTTGGAAATTATGCGTTAAATTTTTATATGCATGATATTCAATGTGATTTTGAAACAAGAGATTTGAAATCGAATGCCAGTTATACAAGGAAAAGAATTTTCTTTTATTCATTCGAAAATCCACTCAAGTAGGGTATATTAGAAACGTTTCGTTCTTCAATGCCTGATGGAGGAGGATTACTGTCGAGAATCAACGATTACATTAGCTAGCAGGAAGTATGTGATTGCTAAAAGAGATCATTATCGTGCATCATTCTATGAGAACGGTTGAAATTGTTGGCCATTCAAAGAATTCTCTATCCATAAGCCTCCAGTTTTTTTTTTTTTTTCGCTAGTTAATATCATTGCTAATTTCCTCGGCAATTTTAAAGGTTCATTTTTGCAATTGAAAGGCACAAATTTTGATAAAGGAGTTGCTTTTAGATTTTACGGCTCCGACAAGAGCTAAAAGATGTGGAAGAGGGAAATGCAGCACCGGGTACGTTGACCGCTGGAATGGTGGCTGCGAATCGAGATTTCGCAGAGGTTTGTTGCGTTTTGTGTTCAGTGTGTCACACAAGTTTTTATCGCTGTATTTCTGCTCAATGCTTTGCTTCTCTGTCTTTGTTGAATGACACCCGCTGTGCATGATGTTTTACATTAAATAAATGCGCACACCCACGATGTGGATTGAGTGTTGATGAGGATATAACAAGGATTGGTTTCGCGATTATTCGCTGAATGTATCTCATGTTGAAATCCTTGGCTGTCTGAGACACAAACCATGTCGTGTCCAGTGGGAAATGGTGGGTACGTGGGATCGGATGATGGTGACTCGTGTTTGTTCTTGTGGGACTGTTCATTTTTCGTGTTGATTTGCAGAGGGTTATAGAGTTATGTTATGATGAGGTCATATCCATGCGCATATTTGTATTTGTATTCATCTATTAGGCACTTTCAACCTCATCTAAATTTTGATCTGTAAAATTGATGGTTATTGCAAATATCATAGGATGACTCTCCTGCCAAATATAAGTTAACACGCTAACTTTTATTGATATTATATGCCTGTAGAAAAGCTTTAAGTTTCATTGCATTTTCCTACCCCTTTCGAGCTGTAAAATTAAATATTCGTAGATGATTTTTACGACTGGACGAGGATCTTTCATATGGAGTTAACTTTGTGAAGACAACATCTATGGATGCCTTCGAGAATGGGAAAGCACGAATTTCAATTATGCCTTCTTGAGGGGATAACATTTGTGTTTTTATCGAGCTATGGTCGTTTCAGATGGTCGAAAGTGAGATGAATAAACCGAAACTTATTTACTATCAAAAGTATGGCGAGTACTTGAAGGCTTTTCTACCCGATAACTTCGCCAAACCTGGAGGTAATCATAGTTGTGTATCACTTTTTGATTGATGTTCCCATCGTTTGTTACCACTGTTTATTTTGCTTCGCAGAATGAATTTAAAATGCATCATGCATGTAGTAAACAATTAGTAAGATGATTAGCGGCTAACGATGTGATGATTGTATTTCTTCACTTTCAAGATGACACTCTTGGATATATCTATGTTTGATTCTAGTTTTAATGGTCATTCATTGAATCGTTGTTTGTTTTTTTTCGGCTTCTTTCTCTATTAGCTTTTGTGAGTTTCTGTGATAGAGGCGCGTTTTTCTTATTGCTTCCCAATTTTGAGATGTTTTTTTTTAAATTTTATTTCAGGAGATAATGATGCAGCGATTCTCAATGTGCTTTACCCACTTCTTTCACAAAAGGCGGCAATTCTCTCCAATCTGCTCAATAAAAAGGTTTTTAATATCAGATTGCATTTTATGGTTATCGTCTTAACTTTTTCTTAAAGAGATTCAAGTTTTCGGTAGTTGTTTTGGCATGGTAACATTTTTAATGTCAGCTACCTGTACTAAAGATCTCTTAGGGATGGGAAGGGGACAGTTTTTGGTATGAGTAGTGTGGGATGGTGGAAAGTTGGCGTTTAAATACAGTTACAAGGGAAGTGTCTTCATTCCAGAATAGAACGCACAACAAAGCCGAACGTAGCAACACCATTCATGTTATCTCTTGCATTCGATTTTCAGAATTTTTTGCTGTGACAAATGCCACGTTTAGAAAATGTTGACGAAACATTGTGGAATAGCAACAATTTCTGATTGAACTTCCGAGCCTTTTTCTTTTATATGACTAATTTTTGTCGTCTCACGGATGTATTTAAATGATAATTACGTTCAGTATCCGTCAGTACCAGGTGGTATGCGTCGTGAACATGTAACGAAATCGCATAAGGCTGATCAGTGGGCATATTCAGCGAAATTCGCCTATCTTCTTAGTGCATTCGAAGGAATGGTTCGACGCTTTGGAAGGTTAGTGATCACGAGCCGCTCTTAGAAGATTCTGAACTCTCTACTCGACATTGTTTGTTGAATGATTTAAGTTTTTCATAAATTTATTCTGCTAAACAGAAAGACATCAATGAGCGTTTCAAAATCTTCCTAAGCGCAGATTTTTTGAATCTCGCATCGACGATAGTATTTTCGATATTAGATGAGATTAGTTAACTTTTTGCTGAGAAATAATTCAACGAATGTTTAGTGCAGTGCAACGTTGCTCTGTGGAACGATTATCACGACTTGCACAATTACAAATGGAAATGGTGGCACAAGAACGAATGATCGACTCATTTTTTGGTCTGATGAAGACGAATCGCTTCGATGAGAACACATCGACGGAGATTCTTGAGAAGAGTATCACTTATTTCCACGTAAGCAAGCATCTTTGTTATTCCATTAAAATCCCCGCTGATATCACCAGTAAACATTACTTTTAGCATTGAGTCATTTCTCTCTGTATCAATTTGATTTCTTATTTTTACTCTCTAATTGCGGAAAAGTTGAATTATTTTATGGTGAATTTGGTTCTTTCGAGACGGATATGAAACAATATTTGACATAAAAAACAATTTATTTGTTCTTCATCGTCTTTGATGTTTCATTGTTTTTCATTCTTCGTAATCTCTGCATTCTTTTATTCTCGTACAAGCATTTTCCTATCTTATAAGATTGTTTCATGACAAATTGCTGTGTTCAGAAATGGCGTGCAATGATTTCCACTGCAAGTAGACAGCGATCGAATAGGTGATATTTGCAGAATGTGTTCTCGGTGCACATGGCGGGTGAATCGTTCGACACGAATCAAGCATTCAACGATATTGTATCACAGTTTCTCCTAGGTTTGAATTGGGTTAAAGTCAATATTCAACGTATCAACTTCTTCCTTCTGGTAAGTCCACATTTATTCGGAGAGTTGTATTACCTTTGTAACGACCTATGTAAGCAAAAGAGAGGGGGAGGGGGTTGAGGTGGTTAAATTAATGAACTTTTGAAACTTAACGGGATTTACCGTCGTCGTGATTGACGTTTACGAGATGAACCCCAAGAATTTGCAGCAAAATATGTTCGTTACACTATCTTCCTTGTCATCATAAGCATGGCTATCTGAGGAAACGTCTATGATATTATGCATCCGTTTGCTATTGCAAATTAATCCTTGTGAATTTCGAACATAATTATACCTTATTTCGTCTGTTCTCACTGATTTGCTGCAAAATATATGATGAACGTTTGTGGACATTGCTGAAGAATTGCATATTTTCAGCCTGGTCAAGAGGAATGTGAGCTAGTTGATTTCTTAGCCGCGTTACTAGCCATTGTCGCTGAGTGTGAGCAATTATCGCTAAGATCAAGAAATAGGATTCCACAAGATAAGGAGCTTAAAATGACTTCTGAGGTAAACACTTTCAAAAATAGCTTCCTTTATATGAATTTTATTTCTTTTCAAAAATAGCTTCCTTTATATGAATTTTATTTCATATATGTATTAATTGTTAAATAGGATCCATTTTTATGAAAAATTGTCATTTTTCATAAAAGTGAGTGTCTTTGAGTACGATCAGTTTAATGGATTGAATAGATTTGGCAATGTTGTTTTTTTTTCAGAAATTATTTACTGCTTCATTATTTGAGTTTGTTTATCACGTGATGCGAATTAAATAAATACGTAGGTGTGGAAATTTAAAAACTCAACAATGATATGCAAATGGAAATTCAGACCTAAATACGAAAGCTGACGAGAATATAATGTACGGTGGGGTGTTTGTGATTGAATAGTAGGAGGATAGAAAAAAATTAGGGTGCAGACGAAATTGTCACCTATAGCTGTCCTTTAGGAAGGAAGATACTCATAACTTATCGGGTTAGCGTTTGAAGATGGGAATATTTATTAGCAGTGACAGCCGATTCGGGAAAAGAATTGTAGGGAGGAGTAACAGCACTAATGCACAACTCGTTAGATACATTCGTTAGGGACAGCTAGATAAGCCGTAATGAAAATTCGATAATGTAAGATATGCGATTATGTTGTTGCCGAAATGAACTTGACAGAATTTACTAGAAGCGTGGGAGGTCTAAGAGGACTTCGGGAATCCTAGTAAGGAGAACGCGAATGCTTTGAGAAATTGCATATTACTCGTGTAGATTTGATCTATGCAGCAATTATTTTTTTGCAGTCGGCTGGCTCTAAGCTTTTAGTGTTTTTCTAATGAAATGTTGTGATGATATAAAGTTGAGCATTTAGAGTAACTATTCTTATAGGAAAGACTGGGGAAATGTAGAATGCGCTCGTGGAAATGTATATTTATTATAGATAGAAGAGCAGATTGTGAGTGGAGTTAACAGTCTTGAGAAAGTAGCGAATATTCTACAGAACTTATGCTCTCTGGCAAGTGGCCAAGTAACAATGCGTGGTGAGTGTTTTAAATTTCATTGTCGTTGCCTTATAACAACTATTCGCAAATGAAGGTCAAAGGAAAGGTCAAAGGTCGTGAAACGCTCCGACGATTTGATCAAGAAGTAAAGTGACTGGAAGTTGTTCTTTGTTTTATTAGAAATTTGATTGAGATTGTTTTATAACTTTCGTGTTATTTCTGAGCATTTGGCGACTGAAATTGGTGCTTACTCGTTCTTGATTTCTGAAGCCGGCTTTATGTCGATTATGCATCTAACAGTCTATCATAGAAACACTTATGTTTATTTTCCATTGCGTTCTTCGTCGTTTCATTGGAAAGTTTGCACTATTGCTTACAGTAATTCTTTGCATAGAATTTTATCGTAATCTAAAGTTCGTTGTATAATGATTCAATTGTAGAAGTAGAGGGTTTGGAAATGGATCGCTTAAAGGAAATGATGCAAGGTGCTGTTGAGAAGGAGCATGGACAGTTGGACGGCACTCGGGCACAAGAATTGGTCAAGTACGTTTCTTTATGAGCGTCTTATTTAAGTGTCGCGGAAGGTAGAAAGCTTCGAGGTGAAACTGGGATAGTGGGGATTGGTTTTTTCTCGATTTTAAGGAATCGATTGAGTTGCATCTCCGGCTTGACCCTCTGATATGGTAGATAAGAGGCGAAGTATTCAATGATGCATCCTTTTCTAAAACACGAACATTTTATGGGATAAAGGTTTTTCTCACTTATATAACGGCAATGTGCACTTTTTTTTTGTTGTTTTCTTTGGCCTTAGCGTTTCATGATTTGTGGTACGAAAAATTTTCATCTTCTATACTGTTTCCTTCTCAATGGATAAAAAGTTAATCCAGAGTCTATAGCCTGCAGGTCAACGCTGAATTCTTATTGCAGTAGTTGCCGATATTGCCTACCAGTATAGGTTTACGTGCTACTGTAGAAGGTGATTTTCTCCGTTTGTTTGAAGCGTCTAGTTATTGTATGTATATTTTTTTAAAGAGAATCCAACTGTGGTTCTTGCGACGGTGACGCAACTGTGCGGAACCGGAAAGCGCCTTTCATCATTCAGTTAGTCAATTTTCGAATCGAGCTCCCGTTTCATAGTCGAAAAAGCGGTATCGATCCCACGGCAGTAATGTCTCTTTTGGATGATCGCTTCAGTCTTGCTCCTACTTTTTAACCTAACTTGCTTTGCTGTGTGTGATGATAGCCTATTGCCCGAGTCCTGCTCTTTGTCGCTTCCCTTTCGCGTTCTCTTCGTTTGCTGCTTCTATAGGTGGTTTTGGGGAGCTAACTCATCCATAATCGATTTCATTCAATAAAACATTATGCTTGCACGACCTATCATCATCAGATTTTGCCTATCGCTGTTCTTTCATAATCTTGTAAATGGGGTACGGGGATATTGAGTCATTCTTGAAATTAAAACCATCGGCGGCTAGATAATCGTGTCAGTTGATCCCCTGAATCACAAGGATTGGAACCATAAAAGGGGATTGATGAGTGAAAATTGTTTATTCCGTGGCTCATATGTGCTTTTATTTTATTATTATGGGCTGTGCTGCCGTCGACTGATCTCTATGTGTAGGCTTTTCTTTATTTTAATGGGCGATAAAATTTAAAGCAAGCAACTTGGCATTGCGCAAGTTTTTTTGCAAAATATAAAAGGCAAATTTTTATGATAGTACGGCATAGCAGTCTAATGCTTTTTTTTTTCGTTGTTTGTTAGCGCGTTTAAATTCATTTCTGTAAACAGGAACTATCTGAGTACACTGCGTGGTGTTCTGGTGCAGTTGGCCGACGAGTTGGACCGAGGAACCCTTGAGGTTGATCCTCCCGAGAAAAAGGTTAATGCTTTCTATCAATTTGAAAATCTTTTTGTTGTTGGAAGATTTTTTGGCCATGTCCTGTTTTGATTTAAATATCCGCGAAGAGGGCCAAGAAATTGAATGAAAAATTTCGGGTGGTAGTGATTGTTTAGTATTGAGAATACACTATAGTTGCAGTAACTTTAAGAGTATCCAACACTATTTTTTTCAATAGCCCCATGCAAGTAATAATGAAAATTTATTTATTTCAATGCAATATTAATTGCGATGAATATTGAAGCCATTCCCACCGCTATTGGAGAGAGCACATACGCGTAAACAAGATGCGGTCGAAGCCGAGGGTTTACGTTGGCAAATTGAGAAGAAGGACAACGAAATCGTTGAACTCAAGAAGACGCTTCGTGCTAGAGCTGACGATATCAGCAATTACAGAGTGCTTATTTTCTTACTTTCAATAAATATTTGCCGAATGATCGATCATAGACATTAGTATTTAAGTACTTACAGTGATGTAATTATTTGACGGAGAAATTCCAAAGGATTATAAGATGAGAAGAAAAGGGGATTGAATTTAGTGGAACTTATGGAATAGGGTCTTTTAGACGATTTATTATGAGTTTTGAATAACGTTATTATTCGGTTTTAATTTCTTTGTCTCAGTTTGTTGGCATCGAAGTTTCTATCCCAATGATTTCATCTAAGATTCCATCCCAATGATGTCATCGAAATTCCTGTTCCAATGATGTCATCTCGTTCCAAAATTTTTCTCCTGTTCCAAACTTTTTTTTTTTGCATCTCTTGTAGAATGAATGAATGCGTATTTTCTCATGTTCCTTGTTGGGTTGATGAGATGACGTCATGTCAGTGGAATGCTACCTGATCATCAAAAAGATCTCATCCCATATTGTAAAAAACGTCGATCATATGTTCCATCCTTTTATTTTTTTTTGTCTAGCTATGAATTGTTCGAGATATCAATACAGCTGAACCTCTTTCTTCACAATTACTATTGACAGTATTCATGAATTCGATAGACACTTGTTCCACAGAATATGTAGGAATTACGAACCCGTCGTCATAAAGGGGTTTTCCGTTGATTCCACGTCTTCTTCCCATATTCGATATATTTAAGCAGCTAAGAAATTTACATATAGATTGTTGAATTATTTGCGTTATTAATAAGCTTTTTGAATTCGATTTTGAGTCTCTCAATTATCATTGCAAATTTTCAGCTACGTCTTGAAATGGCCGATAAGAAAATCGAAAGTTCCGGTAAGGCGGATGAATCGCGAGTGCAACGCTTGCAAACGAGATGTGATGAACTGCAGAATGAACTCAAAAAGTCAAGAGCGTATGCATTTTTATTATTTATATAAACGATGCGTCGATAATCACCTCTTTGCCTCAACTTTGAAGATGGAGGACGAAAGGGGTGGATCAATGCGAAATTCTCAAAGTGTTTTGGAGAAACACGGTGAAAATGTGGAAGATTAATTAAAATAAGATATGGATGCGCTACAGAGGGATCTCGATGCAACAGAGAAGGAAAACGCCGAATTGAAAGAGCGTGCCAAGAATATGAGCAAGAAGGCACTACTAATGGTTCGTTATTTTTTCTTACCGCTCTAAACCTTGAGGGTGGAGTTTATTGCAAGAAATTGTTTGAGTTTGCAAGGAAGTTCTTTAATTACAAGATGTTCTGGCTGTTTATTCTGGTTGTAGAGTGAGCATATGGCGTAATTGAATATACGTCGAGTGCTTTTGAGTGACATTCACCTAATGCAAAAGCCGTTTTAACCGAGGCGAGCTATTGTTGATAAAATCGTATCTACAGGATAGCAAGTATAGTCTGAGCTTCTCGATTTTTTATTTTGTTTCCTGATAATCTCACTCGTGGTTCATGAATCTTGTGATTATACCTGTCGAAGCGTTTTATGAGCTATTCCAAACATGAGCTTTCTACGCATTACTACTTCTTCATTCCTTCTGTGGAAAGCGCACTTTACACATTGCGGTCCAGTGTGAACTGTTATATCGAAGGGAGTTCATAAGTGAAGCCAGCGTTTTTATAGAAAAAGGGCTGTGAGGGTTAAAGATTGGTCGACATAGGATAGTGATGAGCTGAAGTACCTACCGATTATTCGTTAAAGAATTTGTACTGAAGAAAAACATAGTCATTTGAAATTATTACAATTTAGGTAACATTTACTAGTGAAGTGTGTCGAATTTCAGAATCTCAGCAATACGTTGAACCAGCAGAACATGAGTTCAGCTCCATCTACTCCGACATCGGCTGGTGCTTCGTTTGCCACTCATGCTGCTGAAATCGCCTATTTAGAGGCAGAACTCAGCGAACGGCAAAAAGCTCTTAAATGGGCCGATACACGAATCAGACAATTGAAGGTGAAAACATTGAGAGCAAGTGAATTGTTGATGGAAGTTACTATTCCTGAGGTGCTATTTAACACATAGAAAAGAGTTCATCATTGAGCGTCTAAGATGCTTTCTCATTTATTTCTTTTTGTAGAGAAAATTTTGAGTGAAACAGTTTTTACCTATTTATTTCATTCACCGAGTGTACGAGTTTTGGGGATGGGATATAACGATTGTGCTTAGACTCATTCGGTTGCTATGTTGTAGGCACAAGAGACATTGCGTTTGCTATCAGAGATGCGTCCATTGGCTGTACCAAATGATATCTGTGGACCACTCACTCTTGCAGCTGCACAAAGCGTAGAAAGAGAGGAACTCGATAAAATACTCAGAGAGGCCGAAGCTCTTCAAACTGTGAGTGCATTTTTTTGTTCATCGTTTCTGCTGATGAGTGCTCATTATTAGTGACGGTCGGTGCGTTCAGTTCAATTTGTTGTAAACTGCATTTACAGTTGGGTACTCTTGAAAGATCACTGATATTGACATAAACGACTTTTTGTAGGGTGGACAGCTGTCTCGGCTGAGATTCAATGCGAATCTCTGGTTATAATGTTGATTTTATCATACAGCTACCTAACTAGTCAGCCAGCTAGATTTAAATTAAGTACAATGGATTTACATATGAGTTCGCTGTCACTTTTTGAAATTACGGTCAGGTAAGCCCACAATGGCAGTTATTAATAAGCAATATTTTTGTGTGGCCTTCATCTCTTCATAACCTCTTTCTGATATTTCAGTTGCATTACGCACTTATCTTCGTAACTAGCTTAAATTGTTGTGGTCATCCTTTATCATTTGATAGGGCTATTGCTTTAGTAGAAGTGCCAAAATTTCTCTGAGTTTTTTATTCGTCAGAAATTTTTTATCGGTCTAATTTTTGAATGGATATTATGAAGAGTTGTTTCTTTGGAGGAATCTCGCAAGTTCCAAATTCCTTATGTGAACGATCCGAACAAATCACGAAAGGCGAATCTAGCAGCTGAACAGCTGTATTATTCACAAGCTGCAAATATCAGCCGACATATACTTGAAGTAAGCAGCATATTTTAGTCCATTTTCTCTCTCATTTTCTTGAGGGGACTTGTTTCTAAGCAGAAACTGTTAGAGGAAGTATAATGCTTCTCGAGGTATTGCAGGAATCGCAACATTTAGTAAAGTGATACTAAGTGAGCCTATCAAATATGGCTTCAGTGATAATAATGATTCCCTTATTTGTGGATGCGTCCATTAGTTCGAGTGTTAACACTTTACAATGAAGAATTGTAATTCAAAATTGTACTATATTAGTCTATCAATCTCAAATTAACTGTATTCTACCTAGCTTTTTTGCTTAGAGTGTTTTCTAGAGTTGTTGTGCTAGAGTTTTTTCTCAGCAATGCTATGTGGTAAAAGTGGGAGTTTGTATGGTTATTATCAAAAGTGAATTCGTAAGTTGCAAATAGCAGCTTTGGAGTGAGTGATACGATCTTACGGTATGTATGGTGGTGAGTTGCAGCTGAAACAGCGAGTGCAATGTATCTGGGCAAGGCATCATCCCGGGGAGCCATTGCCATCACTTTTCACCAGTTTCAATAGCGTTGCAGTTTCTAAACCGGAGGTATTGTTCTTATTTATTTATTGCAACATTATTAATGAAAGTTATGAGTTTGACTGTCCATATTATCGGTAATAATCGTGCTGAAATGAAAGAATGACAGACTTTTCAGGTTAGCGCTTGATCTAAGACTCATTATGTGAATTGAAACTTTGCCTAGAGCAATTCCTATAACAGTAGGTCACAATAGTGTAGACCAAATACTTTGAGCTTTCCGGTTTTGATGTCCACTTCATTCAGAAATTAGCTTGTTTTCTTGGTTGTATGTAATTGTTGTTGATTTATGGTATAAAAAAGGCGCTATTGTAGAAAACATCGAATGATGGTACGATAGGGATTCATTCAGCCGAGTATAAAAGTGCCTTCAATAAACTCTTCGGGAATCTTGAAGAAGAGCGTCGTATATTCGAAGAGAAGAGACGTGCATGAATTTATGTCCGGCAACATCGGTCATTTCGTTGAGTGTTTACTTCTGTGTGCTGCTTCGGGTTGAGATCACGACCATTTATTTGACAATAATGTTTAATGTTATTTTCTTCAGTTGCATAAGGGAATTGTTGAATATTTATTAGGTTTTTGTATTGTCTATTTGTATGATAATGTACCATAAATAGTTTAAAAAACTCAATAAATTTGCTAAAACCTGTAACCCTGTTTTTTATTTTGAGGTTATATAGCTTATTTAGAATTGAGGGCAATGTAGTTGAGTGAAAAGGCGAAAGTGAACTAAATTTAGGTGTTCATTAGATCCGATGCTGTTAGCTTAACGAACGAGATTTGAGAAAAAAATTAAAATTACTTTTTCGCCGAATTAATGTAGCACTGCTTCAAATCAAGCTTTTCTAGATCCTTCTTATTTTCCCTTACAATCCTGCGAACTTTATAAGATGTCTTAAAGAAACTTAAAGAAACTTTTTAGTTTATATTTACGTTTAAAAGGCTCAATGAGATGACTTTTAACGCTGTGTGCGGAACATTGAAATCAAATCACTCACTATTCCGATGACTGCACAGTTAGAGTTATTAAACTAGTATTCCACTTTTCCCAATCGAATATAAAATGGGTGTTATTATCGATCAAAAGCTCATTTCTTTTTCCTACAAGCAATAGTTGCTATTAAATGGTTTAAATATTTACATAGGTGCCATTTTTATATTTTCATTGGATGTAATTCTACTATTTGCTATTATTCTTAATTATTTTCTTTATGTATTTGGCGTTATTCTAAAACTTCTGTAGCAACAGTTCGTTCATTGAATTTTCTCATTTATTTTGGAATATATTTTCGGCCTAATAAAATGTATAATTTTTTATACATATTTTATTTTTATTAGCTAAGTGGAAGCATGAAACAAGAGAAGAACCTTCTATCAGTTCGCATTTAATAGATACTTTTGTAATATTGCATTGTTCATATGCCCCATTACAACGAAATGCAACGGACGTTGATCTGTCTTAGCAGTATTGTTGAGGTTTTACTTATATTAGCTAACCGGAAACGTCAATGAACACCTGCATATGAAATATCTGTTTTGACAAGTGTGCGCTGTCTATTTTATATTCGCTTCTCTCATCGGTTGATTCGTGTATTGTGTGAATAAACATCGCTTATCATCGCAGTGTTCAGCTGTCAGAAACAATTGTCGACTGCGAATGTGTCGAGGAAATATTCACTTACTGTCGAATGAAATCAAATATGATTTGCTACCTTTTAGACTAAACTTCCGGTGCACCTATGAGGATTGGACGAGTGTTGATTTAGTAAAGAAGAGTCGAGTATGATCGTACTTTAGAAGGGAGTTTTATGGTTTTGATTCTCGACTAAGATTTGCAAGTCATTAATCCACGTGCGTCTAAGAGTTAGTTTTTTTTTTAAGCTGTGAAATTGTGATACAGGTAGTTGATGGTTTCATCTAAGCCGTCCGCCAATTTGGCTGCTGCAAAAATTTTCTATTTTCAGGTGTTTGTTTTAAGCGTCTGAAATTTCCTGTTCTTTCGAAGATTTGTTTCTGAAATGTTCGCCTTTCTTTGGCTATTGTTTGCCACTTAATTCTGGCTCATTTCCTTGAAGACTTCAAAATTCGTGGCTGATTAGGAGGTGGAAAGGAGATGCGAATGTATGCCATGCATAAATTGTAAATTGAATGCGCATCAACTAGAGTCTTGGGAAAGCTAGGGAATTTCTGCTGTGGTCAAATACTTCATTTTACTTGCTGTTGATGAGTGATCTATCGTGGTCAAATAAGTTCTTGTGAGCCCGGCTTTGTGTAACAAGTTGTTTCCATACTTCTGTTGACCTCCGCCCATATGGATTATGATTTGCCTTAGGGGACGTAGCCGAAGACATAAACAGATTGCCATCTTGCACGATAAACAGTGTACGCTTATCATCTCCTCGTTGTTGCCCGTGTTAAACGATCTTCGTCATTTCGCTGAGGGAGGTCCCTCAGACGCCAATTTAACGGTTGCACCTACTTACGTCCAGATATGGAGTCATGCATGCTTCTAGAAAGAAGATAGTGTTTACGGAGCCTAGAGCTCTTTTTGCAGAAATTTCCATATTATTTGGAAGTGGTTTTTTCGCTGAGGGAGGTCCCTCAGACGCCAATTTAACGGTTGCACCTACTTACGTCCAGATATGGAGTCATGCATGCTTCTAGAAAGAAGATAGTGTTTACGGAGCCTAGAGCTCTTTTTGCAGAAATTTCCATATTATTTGGAAGTGGTTTGTTCGTCAGATTGAGCTTCAAATTTGCATATTCGTTAGCATACGATTGAAATAGTCACGGATTCTCTCACATATTCATTCTCTCGTTTGCTTCGTTGGCCGATGGCTGTCTCTACTCCAGGCGTGAGGATACCTACTTTCCTTTGCTGTGCACAATTTTCTTACCTTGTCATGCTGTCGCACGTTCTCGAATGATAGCAATATTTTCTTTTATCGTTTGCTTATTACTACTGAAGAGTAGCAATTCAACGTCATTTCTATCCATATATCTAAATATGCATATGTGTGCACATATGTAGTTTCAACTCGTTGGCAGTGTTGATTTCTACAAATTCCTTTCTGTGGCGTTAATCGTTTAGGAGCTCTAAATGTCGTAGTGATAATGGCTCCCTAAAACGGTTCTGTGAATGGAGAGGTCGATGCAACGATGCCATAAATACATTGAAAAATATAATTATTATTCAGAGAAGTAACGTTAATTATGTTCATAGTTGAAGTACATATCTCAAATTTTCAAGTTGCTCTTCTTTTTAAAAGAGCTCAATCATGAACGAATTCGGATTCTGCAATGAACGGATTCTGCAATCCTCGGCAATAGCTCAATGTTGGAGAGTATTTGTGCGATTAGAGAAAGGGTGCATGCAATATTTTCATTAATAACTATATAAAGCTAACTTCCGTATAAATTATGAGCTATTAAAAAGGCGCTATTCACTAGTTGAACGATTAATGAGATTTCTTCCTGTAGATCTCTTTTCATGCTTGATGGGCATTTTCTAGAAAATTACTCAAAGAAATCAAAAACTATGCATCTTTATTGATTCCTGATGCTATCATAGTTGAAAAAGTTCTCCTCTATTTGAAACATAGAACTTACAAGCCAAATTTCCAAAGTGGAAAATACTTATTATTTCAGATACGATTTGGAGGGTCACGTCGGCATAAGAAGAAACAAAAATTTCTACGACGTTTATTACGTCGGAATACGTGTATAATAATAACAAGTGTACACTGCGCTATTGTTGCACTTCACTGCGTTGCGTTTGTTGGCTTATATTTGCATATGCTGCAGATTAAGGTTCATTATAATGTTACCTCAAGTATCCTCTTCAATGGAATGCTTTCATTCGACAAATAGAATCCAAAAAGAGTTCAAGTAAACCAAACCAACCGCCACATCTTTAGCATTACTGACGACGATGTTTTCTCTATCATTCTATACCTTCCATTAGATTGTATTTGAAGAAGTGATTTTAAGTTTTAATGACGGAAGAGGCAATTCGATGAGTTATTTGAAGATATAACATAGCTATAAGCAAAAAATTTTTAAATATTGTTACTATAATGTACTCTCACTATTTTCCTAAAATGTGATCTATTATAGTTTAGCGGTAGTGCCTAAAGTGAGTTATATAACTTTATAAAACTTTTCATACAATATAATACTACAAGAACGAAGAGTATTGAATGGTATAGACTCATATAAGGAACATCCTCGACTGCTATCATGTGAGCTCAGGTTACTGTCAGCCGTGTTAGAGGTTCGCATGCAACGGTGATGATAAGCGAATACATTTGAGCAAACTGCAGTGAATGAGAAGCTTACAAGTAGGACGTGAATAGTGAATTGAGCTCTTTTATAGTTCCATATCTATTCTACGGAATAATAGAAAGAAATGACTGCAAAACAGAAATATTTTGCTAGAACATATTGCACTAAGAGGTATAGGCAATACGCTTTTGTATGCTGCAATTTTGATCCGTTTTTAATGCAAGTGTTGAGAATGTTGTGGACTGAACAGTGATGACTTGTGGAGCAAACAGAAACTACGAACAACTTCGGCATAGACGATACGCTATTTGTGCAATTTTATTGGATTTTTATTCCATACTAATAGGGGATAGCAGAATTTTTCTCATTATTCAATCAACTAAAAGGAAATATTTAAGCGTGAGATGGAACAACGAAAATTTGAAGATTCACAAATGTCGAGTGAAGTATTACGCAAATATTACAACATGTCTACGTTCCAGCATTGCGATTACAGACCGGGCAGCATTTTCAAAAAGGTTTCAATATGAACCATTTACTGGTTTCCTGAACAGTAACATCAGATTCGTTCGCAGAGTTGACGGTTTCCAGAGTAGTTAGAATCACAGGCATCCAATAAGATATATCCCATCCAGTCACCTCGTTTTCTGATCGTTATTTAGTGAATATGTAGCTGGCGCATGTCCTAGAATTATATCAGTGATTAGCACAGAAGCTGAATAAGGTTAAAGCTTAAATGAGGGACAATTCTCGAAAATGGCATAGGGCAAGACAGCTGAACTGGTCGAATCCTACAGGCAGCCACTATCGTTAGCTGAAAATAATAAAATATAGTTGATTATGTAACGTTCGTAGTGAAATACATATTTTGACCACATTATTCTCTAATCGAATTTGGGAAATTCGAAGCTCTAATAGTTGATATTATGTGATGTATTTCGAATAATCACTCTTTTTTTAATTAAAATGCTTCTTAGGTTAAAAAATTTAAGTTGTTCGCTATTTCAACAATGTATCGCAATTCCAAAAATTTACAGCGTTATACAACGCAAAGATTTGCAGCGTTAGAAATTTCTATCGTGACGACCGACCACATAAAATTGAACAAAATCCACTTCACATCATTGCTATCCACCAAAAATTCAGCTAGTTCGACCGTTTATTATAATGGTTACAATTTTTATTTTTATTTTTTTGTTTTTGAAGGTATAATGAATTTGTTCATAAAATTGTTTTCGTTAAAGTTTTTTGATATAGCAGTGTCCAGTTTGCATCAAGAAACTTCATCATCTTTCGTAACTGAACTTAAGCGCATTCCTTACTCACTATTCTCTGATACTTTTTTCATGAATTAGGAAATGGTTTTTTTTTTTAGACTACATGTGATAGTCATTGTGGTAAACGAGCATTTATTAATCGATATCGATGGCTAAGATCATCTTTTGCGGATAGCACATGTATCGATCTAAATGATCAAGTAAGAAATCACTATTAAAATTGCATAACTTTTCATGTTAGAACTCGAAATCGCATATGCTAATTGCTACTTACAACTTGCTTTATGCCTGAATTCAGTGTCGTTTTTGTTTGAATCACAATGCAGTCTCTCCTTCTTTAAAAATATTCCTGTCAGATTATTTAGAACGAATGATAATTTCTTAGTGAAGAACTTAGTGTGATGGTTGATGATGACTTTAGAATCAGCCTGTTTATATTAGAGATGCTAAAATATAACTGAAACCTTTTTTTTGAGTGAGGCGAGAATTGAGTAGCTTATCTCGGGTGTCCTATGTGAAAGCAAATCTCTGGGTCATATATATATATATCCGTAAAAATAAGCAACGAAGAACTTTGCTCATATTACGCTCGAAAGTACCAAATCTGTTACGTGTCGATTCAGCCTAAAAAGCCTTAATATGGGCACCATAAATTAATTTCTGTTCAGCCAATATATATTTAAAAAAGAAGAACAGAGGGACGGGAGAGATTCGAATCAGTCTCTTTGAGGTCTGAAATGAGAGAAACTTTTAATGTGATGCTCTATTTTTCGAGAACTTAGCATATTTCTCCACTGGGACAACCATTCCCTTAAGATCATAAAAGACAATGTACTTTCCGAAATGAACTTTCTAGAAAAATTTAGAGATATTTGTTGAAAGAAAGGTAGCAACTAATGAACAAATCAGAAAGCTTAATGAATGTTATTCAATTATCATTGCAGTATGAAATTTCTTTAGGTGAACTGTTTCGACGACGATTCAGCGTGCAGAGGCAGCATTGAACAGAGTGCATTTAGGCCATGTGGAGGTTTGGGTGAAACAGAGATCGATAAGAAACGCTTGATCACTACTGAGCAACTTATCGTGGTAAATATTGCTGATTTTGGATATGCCATATCAGCTAAATACCAATTAAACACACTAAAATAGAGCGTTAGCTTTCCGAAAATCTAAGAGTCGAATGATTTTCTCAAAACAGAGATTATTCACTAATTGTTCTTCATTGTTCTATATGAATTTAAACAGAAGTTATTTCGTTTTATATGTATGAAAGTTATTTAGAAATCTCTTTTGACGCCTATTTTGTTTATTTGCGAATTTTTGTGGCTTCATTTGAAACATCTGTTCGTGAGAACGTTGCTCGTCTTCAGAAAGTTTATTTATCACATATTTGCCCTCTTAATGATTATTCAAAAAATGTTTATCTAAAGTATATAAAGTTGTATCTTTTCTTGAGAGCATATGCTAAAATCTTTCAACGTGATAAAGAGATATACTACCGAGCATATGGAGTTGCCTTTCCCTTGAAAGCGAAACATTAGCACTACTGCACCATCGTTTTTTAATAAAACTTCAGGTCCCTCTCATGAAGTTGGACAAATATATATGGAGTACGCTATTATCACAAAAGTTGGTCGGCTTGTGTCCACGATGTTACTATCATGGGCAACCGTTGTACGTTTATATCGTTATGCTTTGTTTAAGGAGCAAATAGGCCTTAGAGTTTGCTTCAACTTCTTGTCAGTTATAATCCTGCAAGATTCGATTATGATGAAGGTCAGATGGAGCAGTAATCGAGCTTCTTTTTGTCGATTCGTAGCCATTTGAAGCCCCGGTTGAAAATTAAACCATTCCCGACGATAGTGATGACGTGGAAGTTCACTTCAGCTGCAGACTCGTGTAAAATGTTTCCAAATATTTTATTAAACTTCGAAAGAGTTAACCGATTCGGTCGTGAGATTTTAGCTATGAATTTTGCAACACTTATGTTTATTGTGACTGGCAGCGGCGGCATAGATGTGACAAAGTGTAGGCAGAGGGCAGGAGGGGATAACCGCCTTTCGATACCGGTATGTAAGAGCATAAGCGAGATAGAAGCAGTTTATGGTGGGACACCAAGACCCTCAAACATGAGTAGAATCGAAGATATACAATCGAGCCGAAGGCGGACGCATATAGACCTCAGGTATTGCCTAAGGCTGCATAAGAGCACATAAGTCGATCAATGACCATGTGTGGTAAATGTGGTCACTGCAGTTTTAGACCACAAGTAGATACCTCGAGTTGCCTCTTCGGTGCCCTATCTAACAGTTTAATAAAAAGGATTCCTAATTTTATCGAATGTTCATCGGTGACTATGAAGTGTAAACACAAATGCTATTGTAGCTTACGGAGAAACAAATGTTATCGCCTCATTAGAACACAACGACATGGATGGCCGGATGAATTTCGAATATGTGGACGTGAAATTGAAGTGGATCGAAATGAGTGCCCAGATTATGAGAATTGACTCCTCACTTTTTGCATTTTGGAGTATGCCACTCATTAGTGATAATATGGCAACATGTGCATAGTGCAACAACGGATGAAGTGGGAAAGGTGCGTCATCCTTCTTGCAACGTCTGGCTACGAAATTTTGACTACGAGACTTCCTGCAGATTTCAGTGGGAATTCAGTTGGATCTCAAGGACATTAGCGTTGCTTTCTCACTTCGATCGTTGCTCAAGTACACCTTCATAGTTTAGATAGTATTAGGTTCATCAAAAACCTTAGTCACTTGTGAACCTTCATCATCCCAAATCTTTTAAGCATGTATTATTTCTGTGAGATACTGCAAAAAAAAGAGTTATTTCTCACTCCTATTTAAAAATGGACCCGACTGAGATAGGAACTTTTTAAGGCAAACTTCTTTCTCTAAGCGAAGAAAGAAGAATGCCTGATTCAGCTGACTGATAGAAGTCGGGTAGTGGCTTCACATTCGCAAAGCATTGGTTCTTTCTTACGATAAGAAAAGCTCATGGAATACAGCTTTACGCTGTTGCTATATCAAACAATCATAGAATATGTTTTATGTTCTACTTGACGAATATTTCTCATATATATATATATAAACGCAGTTATTTATTGATATATTTATTTGTAATTTGAATAGCGATTAGATGTTGTTGTGCATTCAACAGCGACGTATCAATATGTCAAAAACAATCCAAATTTCTTTATTAAGTTTGAAAAGGAGATAATCTACAAGCAAAGAAGCATATGAGTACTCAAGTCACTGCTCGAGTGCTCGAGTTAACCATTGTATGCCGATTACCTAACAAAAAAAAAAGATCTCTCGGCAATAAATATATTTAAAAAGTGATCAAAGGACATTGTTCATCGGCACTGCTGTTCCTATTTGTTGTTTACCTTTTCATCTATTCTATGATAATTTGTTTTTACTTTCATCTATTCTATAAAAATTCCTCTTTCCTTCATTCTTTTTCTCGTAAAAATTTGTCTTCCCTTTCATCTATTCTGTGAAAATAAATGTTCGATATTTCCCAGCATATGATCACATTCCGTTGTGCAGTCATCATTGTTTATTTTAGTCGTATACTGCAGCAGCAGACGACTGAAGCCAACAAAGGTCATTGAAATAGATATAAGTGAACGCTGTATTATGATTAGCAAACGTTCGTTTTTAAAGGTGTTTAGAAAAATGCAAGAAAAGAATTAATCGAAAAATGGACAAGTACTGAATTAGCAGTTCACATTTGGACTTAGTCGTGTGGACCTTATGAAGCTGTCTTAGATTTAAAAGAAAACGACAGTAAATTTTCAAAGCTTTATTATTATGAATTAAGCCGACTTCTTTCAAAGTGATTATAAATGCTAGACACAATTCGGTACGCTTTTATCTTCAGTACTTTTCATTGTGAATACAACCGACGAAAAACGAAACCAACAAACAATTTATGTGGCATGTTATCGACAATCGCTAGACATAAATTTGGTTTAGAACGAAGCTTGCGGCGCCCCTTACCGAGTGTGAATCTTTGGAAGATTAAAGTTTTGGGCACTTTTAACGTCTGCGCTGGTTCGTTCCCAAATGCGTTAGTCGACACGCACAGTAATCATATAAAGCCCATTTGTAGAATTTTGTCGAATACAGTAAAATCCCGGGGAATGTGTCAGAAGGGCTATGAGATATCCTTCCTGCATTTTCACCTATCTAATCAACTGCTTTTACGAATCATCGGCAAGTAATAAAACATAGGCAGCAAACCGGTGCGGACATCCATAAGAATCTGTCTCACTTTTTTTCACGTGTTTTGGGAGACAGAGCGGCTGCAGCAATGACTTTCGATGCGGAAAATTTCATGAACTTTGATGTGTTCATAGATTCTTTGAAAATTGGCACACCAACTTGAAAACTGGCATACGAATCAGCTTGCTCAGCTGGTCACACTCACCAAAATCTATAACCGCATCTTAAGTATTTTCCGGGTTGAAATCACCGGGCAGGTATACACACACCAGGATGAATAAACGCAAACACTACATAATCGTAATGAACATTGCAAATGTAACTTTGCAAAAGTGCATAACAGGACATAGCGATAGTAAGAGGCCAAAGAACACCCTTAAGACTAGCTTCTTCAACATCACTTCATAGTTGCTGAAGTTGGAAAATTAATAGATAACGACAGCGTGGATAGCAGTAGTGTGCATGGAAATCTATTCACTAAGGTAACCTCAATACAAATGGAGCAGAAATTATTTTTATCTTTTCTAGCTTCCATCGTCGATGAGTCTTGAATATCACCTAAGCATAAAAAAGGAAATCGATGGAGAGAGGATAGGGGTATGGTAACATTATTACAAGACAATAATAACATTCGTAGGTATAACATTATTAAATCATACTCAGCAACCATCAGTAACAAAGAGGATACATAATCGCCATTGCTGCTTCCATAATTAGCAAAAAATGGAAATTTAGGCATCGTCTTTTTCATAGGGTTTTCAGTCTTTCAATAGGGATTTCTCAATAAGGTCAATTGTTTTGTACCTATAGTAGACCAAGATAAAACTTTTGATGACCGATATTAAGCTCGATAGGAATTTTTTGTTAGTGATTACAAACAACGACAGGTATATCAATAAAAGTGAGAAATCTTGAGGATTAATAAGCAAAGCTTTTGTTGCATAGGTGCATCTTATTGGTACAAAGGATGCTAATTACGTTAACGCAAAAAAAAAAAACAAAACAAATTCTAACAATTTTCACCGGGTATTTATGGCATCACATCCATATAAATTCAACATATTTTAATGATCGCACTCAAGGAAACTTCATAAAATTATATAGAATAAAAAATAGAGTAGAGCAACAATTATGAAAGTAATGGGCAAGATAATCCTCGCACCGAGATCGAGTCGCGCCGCCATCACCGAATAATAATCCGACCAGCGCCGGAAATAGTCATGTACGATTGCCTCGCTATTTGATGTGGAAGATGTGATTGGTAAACTCTCAAAATGCTGTTTTTGAGTTATTATCACGCATTTGAAGTATTTGTTTGCTCTCTTTTTTTTTAAATTTTTTATAAATTTCGAATGCAACTATGTGAATAATTCTCTTTCAATTGTAACATTCATCCGTAATTGTGTACAAAATCGGTGAAGGCAAAAATTATTTCAATTAAATGTTGTTTTCTTCCACTTTTCCACTCCTTATTCACTTACAGATGGATCAATTATCTATATGAATCTACACGAATATTTCAATTTCTAAAGAGTTATCTGTTATTGAGAGGAAATGATGCACAGAAAATGTAACACATCTAATTTCCATAGAAAATGAATGAGTTTTAGTGCTCAATATAAACAGTGTTATCAGATGAAATGGAATGGTTCAGCACTAACCACTTCGACGTGTTTCTTTTCGAAAACGCGACCGTTGGCCGGAGGAGGTCGCGCAGTACTTGAACATGCCTCCCTTAGGGCATGCTTCTCGCGCCTATAGCGACTCTCCGCTCGAATATAGCTATCTTTGTTTGCTAACATCAAATGCTTTCGTGAAAGATTCATCAGAATATGTATGAAAAGCAGCTGAAAGGAGCTTCATTAACTTCGGCTTTTCCTTAGTTTCCTTCTGTTAAAAGGCCTGTGAGGAGGGATTTACCAAGCACCTAAGTAGGCCTATCCAATTAACCGGATGGTTCATGAACAGATCATCTTTACTGAAGGCATTGAGCAACTGGGGTTCATTTCTACTACTTCTGTAGTTTGTGTTCTTTCCTCGTGGAGATTGTCTATATTACTTTTAGACAAATTAAAATCAATGAGAATTTCGAAAACAATAATACGAGGATAATTTTTACCTCAATAAATGCTAGAAAAATGAAAATAAAACAAATAATAATCCATATATCTCCCGCTGTTAGATAAACCAGATGTGGAATATCGATATGTGCATAGTAAATCTGAAAAAAAAAAAGTATTTCGCTTATTGCACAATGATAAAAAGAAATCGATATTTCGTCAGTATGTTAGTTGGCTCTTTCATAAAATGATCTTTGTTCAGATTATTATTTAGAAGATTACCACAGTTCTAAGAAGAAATGATGAAAGTACGGTGTTATATGTTTTATATTTTGGTAAGCTAAAGTATAACGAATCAGCTGAATAGGATGATTTGGTACATAATTACTGGACTTATTTCAGCAATTTCCAGGCTCAATATAATCTGTCTTCACGATCAATTCAAGGCCAAAAAATAAAGATAAAAAATTGGAAAATGTGAGAGAGTGGAAGGCAATACAGCGGATCTAAGGAAGTTGTAATAAAGTGTAGGTAATAAATAATTTTCTAATCGAAAGACAATAAGAAGAACTTACAATAAATAAGACAATAAACGAAGAGAAAATGAGAAGTGTTAGACGCGTCTGTAAACGATTTCGATCCACATAGGCAACTAGCCATGAAACAAGAACGGCAAGCCCCGAAGGCAGGAAGAAGCAAATCAGCGGAATGTAAAGTGGACGTGACATAAGCAGCCTTGCACGCACACAGCCGAATCGAGCTGTAATTTTGCCGATCAAAATATGACAATAATCGATGACCATTTACAATTGCGTTTCGATTTTAGTAGGTGTTCCCTTTGAGTAAAAAATAGCCAATGTCCCTCCTTGATACGGTTATGTATTTTTCGCTGTTTTCTCCTATCTCCTTTGCCCTTTTCAAATGGTTTTTGTTGTTGTTATTGTTTATTATTTCTTATTAGTGTATTACTAGCTCGAAAAAGAAATCCCATGTTGTGAAGATATGATTACTATGTATTGAGGTTTGCTCTGATCTCAATCCCCTTCAATTTACTACGACCCGACAGATTTAGTTTCATCACGTCAGAAATGCTTCAGTAGATTATGCTTAGCTTATGGCTATACCACAGAAATACACATTCTAAAGGTAGACAAACCTGTGGCAGCGTTGAACTCGGTCAGTGCATACGTAGAGTCAAACTCGCACAGTTCACTAGTGAGCGTTGAAATTTGAACGTTGGGCGGCGAAACATTCGCACCCAGACGTGCTCCCTTCGAGTCGATCCACGATAGCGATAGCTGCCTTATAGGGTGACGTGCTGAGAGTTATATCTATGACACAACAATCCGAACTCTAATAACTATATAAACGAAGAAATGAAATTTCAACGAGGATTCTAGTAGTGCAATCGAAGATTTCGAAAATATATTCAGTGAAATGCGCAAAAACTTTGAAATCCTATTGACGCATAAGGTCATGAAAATAGGCATAAGATTGTTTATGCTGAAATAGTTCTTACTTTTTAGGAATGTGCAAAGATTCTCTTTGTTTTCTAGCCGATTTGGTTTTGATTCATTTCATTTTCAGTGCACAAGTTTTTTCTACGAAGATAAATGGTTGTTTCAATTAAAATATTAATTTTCATAGATTCCACCTGAACTTCTGCAAAATCGCGCAGTTCATAGTAGTTTAGTCTCATATATTAGCACATTTCAATATATGCTAAAGATATGATAACTCAGCAGAACAACAAAGTTTATTGCGAATATCTTAGAATAACCGCCTATTACAATATAGCATACATATTGAATTGTATATACTAGCATAATATGTGGAAACGATAATCCCTTGACATATTATGACATTCCAACCATACATTTGCTTGAGCATTAACTGCGACATGATATTTTTTGAATGGAAAACAAAAGAAAAGTAGAATAAATTCTGCGTCAAAAGTTTCTGAGGACGGTGAGATTGTTTGAGGGAGAGTTTCACTTGTTTATAGATCACTACTGGATGTTTATTAGATTAGAATATGGAAAGACAGCATTCTGCAATAATTTCGGCTACATTAAAAAAAAGTTGCAAATATAATGCAAACAAACCTGCGAAAACAATAATTTCGCAGTTGTGGGTATCAAAGGGATAATATTTGAGTTGGAATGCACAAAAGATTTCTGTGTTATACCTGAAAGAAAATTCTGCTGTTGTCTTGTGAGAGCAATAACTCTTAATGTATCTCGGCTTTAATCTATGCGAATCATAAACTCATTTAAGACTTTTTATTATTGCTACGTCGACTACTATTTGTGGGCGTCCATATCTATGATTACTATTAGAAGATTGTAGAAAATGCAATTACTCTAATGGATGATATTTATAATCATCTATGATAAGCTGATTTACTGGTTATTAAGGTGATATCGCTAAAAAAAGAAACTCAAAAAGAGAAAAAAAGAAGAGAAGCTCAAAGAGATGAGAGCCTTGTTTGAGATGTACTTGTTCCATCGTTAGCCGTTGTGATGAGACGATATCCATCGAGAGGAGTAGCATATTTACTCAAAATGACTAAATCGGCGAAGGGATATTGGTATTGATCGTAACGAACGATCGCCCCACCAACCGGCCTCTTTGATTTCTCGAGAACGATAGTTAGCGTAAGCGTTGCTTTGAATGTCTGCGATTGATTTTATATCATTTAACAACGCAAGCAAGCATTTTTAAAAATAAACTTAACTATGGTATTACTTATCGACTAAATGAATTTTTAGTATTTGAGCGAAACAAACTGACAACTCTTTATCCGTTTAATTCAAACGAGTTGTTAACACTAAATTAGTGCTGAAATGTATGCAGTTATCATCTGCAAGATGTGAACGGAAAGGAAATGAGCAATAATTTTATTCGATTTATATTAGAGTTATCTATTATGATCAAATGAGTTCTAGTGATTACAGTCATCCTCATTTATGATTAACAAGTTGTTTTGCTCATAGTTGTGTTGATCTTGGATGTTGATCTCTCTCCATGTGGATTTCGATCCGCCTTAGGGCATGTAGCCAAGATATAAATAGGCTGCGATCTTGCTTGCTAATCAATGTGTGATTTGTTGTCGTCTCGTGGTTATTGTTGCTCATAATAAACGAGCTTCGTCAATTTGCTGAGAATGCTTACACGCCAGAAATAGTTGCAATTTACGACGTTGGATGAGAATAATATATGGCATAAATAGAAGGAACAGAATATGTCCACAGAAGATCGCTTTCATGGATAATGATGGCAAAATATAGATGGCCGATCAAAAACAGATATGTGTTTCAAATATTCCAGCATTTTCATCGTGAACGACTTAGCTACGCAAGTTTCAACGAATAAAAACAAACATTCAATAATTCTATTCATTTTAAAAGACATTTGGGCGTTGAGGATTCATCTCGAAGACGATATAATTAAATGGTTGAATTGCAAGTGAACAACGAACCGACTGTTTAAAATTGACGTCATTGATGGAGTTGATGAGCATGCCGATACGGACGACGGCCGCTTCTGAAAGCAAATGTGGATAAGAAGATGTTGAACAATCCCATCGAATATTGAATAGTTCTACTTGAGAATAAAACTACCCATTGCGGCTTTTCATTCCAAAGACGTCAGCCACCTCCAGCTACGCAGGCGCCTAATGTGCGTTTTTTTTGTTCCTACCAGCTGCTATCGAACGAAAATCGCGAATCGTCTGAGTTGCACAAAGAAAAAAGTGCTAGTCGTGGTGCTGAAAGGTGTACTAGTTAGCGTTGAATTTGTAAGGTGAGAGATGGAATTGCTAAATTCAAAGTATTGATGCAACAATTGAAATTTATAAGTATATGATTTTGAAATAAAAGAAAACATTCTTCTATTTGCTTCATGAAAAAAAAAGTTTTTTTCTTTGGCAAAATCCATCAAATTTTACTCTCAAAGAGAGCTTTCTATTGAGGTTGATCCAGATTTGAAATATATGTCAACAAATAAATACATTCTATTTTACTATCGCTTTTCGTTTTATCATCGAAATTTATCCGTCAATGGAGGTTGAATAAGTGTGAAATAGGATCGCACTTGTAAATTTCGTTAAAACTGAAACTTCAATCATGTCTCCGAAAAAATTTGCATAAAAACATCGATTCCAAGAAAAAAAATTAGCATAAACTCAGCATTTCAGTATGCTTTTTCTATAGAAATACGTTAGTAAGACAATCGATAGAATATGAGAATTGAAATAAACCTTGACTTGAGGCGATAACGTTAAGTCTTTGCTCATCGTGCTTCGCGTCACCCGTTTCTATAATTAGGGCCATACAAAAAATTAAGAGCACCAAATGCGTCATCCGATTGTATCGTAGCAAAAGGCGTCCCCTCTGATGGGGGGTACACCTCGTACCGACACTGAAACCTTTCGTTTTGCTCTCAAGTACAACTAGGGGCTTTTGTTTGCACCATATAGGGATTCAATTCTACGCATAACTTTAGATAGGCCAAACAATAAGAGACACGATCTGTGAAAGGATGTTGATCTAATAACGTTTCCGTGCTTTATTGAAATAGCGAATGTTTTCGCGTTAATAGTTTGCAAAGTCACTTCTTTAGAGAATAATCGTAAAATGATAGAATGTTAAGAATGCATTGCATGAGATGCGTTCTTACAAATATTTCTATCTAAATGAGCCGATCAGTTGCATATACATTCGAAAATGATGACGATATCTTATAGAGGAAAAGAACTACAGAAATATTAAAATTCACGCCCCTCTAAATTATATGTTACAATGTGATAATTTGTAACGTTAGCTATAGAATCAACGAAAATGAATAAAATTAAGCGGAAGTTGAATGTAATTGCAACAGAATTTTGTCGAGGAGAGAATATTTTACCGTCTAGGCAAGCTCAAAGAACAATGCTACACTCTTTTTCTGAAGTTAAGATATACGAAGGGAAAAATTTCTTGAGATATGGAATAGGTTTGATTCACACAACAAGATTGGCGCATTTCTTTTGCGAATGCGGCATTGTTTCCGTTATTTATGAGCCATCTTTAAAATTTACGCCACATCTTCATCGCTGTGCGCAATAGATCAAACGTGCGGTAAAATCACAACATCTTTCAGTCATAAATGAAGAATTATTCGCATTCCCTGTTATATCTCAATATGTTAACATGTGTTCTGCAATGAACAAAAAAAATATCGTTTCATATGCCAAAAAATGGTTAGAAACTACCAATGAGGGTGCGATAATACGTTTAAACCGCCTACACACTCGGATTTCAACGAGCAAAATTTCCATCAACGAGTCTTATTGAGGGTTGATTTCTGTCGTTATAGACGTGCTGACTTCAAAGTATTATAGAAGAATTGACTCGTTAGATGGACATAGTCTGACATGTGCACAAAGGTGCATTCATTAGCTCTCCATTAGACAGCTGCTTCGAATTAACTACGATAAAAGAATACCACAAAGTGGAGTGGCAACCACCTGTGCTTTTTAAATATCCTCTCTACCTGTCAACAAATGAACATCGACGAGAGTGCATTTCACTTAAGTTCAAAATGTCACTGAAAGCATACTGATGTGGTGATGCACTTTGCAACGAAAGTGTTCATGAATAGCACTAATCTGTTTTTGCGTCTTTCTCCCCTCATATATTCCACAGCATTAAAGTTGAATAAAATTAAAGCTTTCAGGATATTTTACCCATATGAAAGTGGAATTCTGTTAAATTGGGAAAATGAAAGCTTAAAGCTTATGAAATGATTGATTAAAGCAGCAAAATTGAAGTGGCATATCCACTGAATTTATCGAAGGCGTCAAATGTATTACAAAGAGTCAATAATTGAATGGAGATGGGTGACGAATATTACTTATTAACTTTAAATAACTTTTAATAATATTCTGATTCTTAACAGTAATATGATTTGAAAATACTATTAAATAGTATCTCACAAACATTTGCAGAATGCAGTTGAAAATTTGTTCAGAAAAAAAAGAGATTAGTGTCGAATGTAACAATGAAACCAATAGATAACCCTTTGAGGTTGAATTCATGTTAATTTCAGCATAAATTTTCTCTCTATTGAGCAATTAAGCATTTACTCATCAAAATATCAACTCATTATTTCATCTTATTCTCAATATTTCAATTGTCTCAACATAATGCCTCTTGCAATACAGATAAACTTCGAGAAAATTTCATACAATACAAATAATAGATCGATTTGAGTGTGCAAATGAATGATGTCGGTAAATATCAGTGAGATACCGGTGAAATAGCAAGTGTCGGTGAATTGATACTCAAAGATCAATTTGCAAATGAAAAAAAGAATTGTCATTCTTTAAGAGGCAATATTAATTCCGCATACTGTTCAACAGGGAAATTTATAGTGATACGGATCTGTTTTTCATTTTTCAGCCGACTGACAAGGAAAATTGTATTATTGCATCGCAAAATTCGATCTATTATAAAAAAGGTATTTATCCGATCGCCATCCTAAGACATATCTAAAATATGAATATTAGACTGAGTAGTTTCTTCAACTAACAAACCTTGAAGTGATTTCCGGTCGCAGATCACAACTGGTCAACTATATGGAGGCGAGTTGATGTGAACATTGTTGCAACGAAACAGTTTGTTACTGGCCCAAGAGAACGAAGCGAGAGTTAAAGCATTTGGGTGGAGTGTGCAAAGGGCACAGCTGCTGTGTTGTTTCGATTGGCCATGGATCAGCTTTAAGCACGCAACGTGATACTCACTCGATAGATGCCCTCACACCACTTTCGATGACCCACCCATCAAGTAATAATTGCCTTGAAGCGTGAGCTCTACAAATTCTCTAAGCTATGCGACAAATTTTTTTCATGCATCATGAAATTGAGTTTCTTGCATTCACATTACTTTTTATATATTTGTCTCTTTATTTTCTGCTATCGGCATATGAGTTCTTAGTTTAGGGATACTTGAAACATTGAACTGATCAAGCGCATTTCCTATAGAAAAACGAAGTCGGATTTTAAAAAATGAGTATTTTTAAACTGTTGTAGTATCGTAAAATCGTTCAACATGACATTAGAAAAACTGGCTGGTAGGTCTATTCATCGGTGAAATGGAAAACAAAATGACGAAAAATTTTAGTTTTCCGCTTAACTTACTAGTAGTGGATTTAACTCACGGAGTTTACTAGCGAATTTCTGGGCTCCATCAATAAAGTTCAAAGCCATTGAAGAGTAGATTGTTCCCTCTCATATGAAATTCGCTTAACGTTAGATTTTCAAATTCACTAATGAATTTCAAATCCCTCTCCGTTCGGTGTCATAAACTCACGCTGTGATAGTCACTAATAACCAACCTATCATCATGGCAACAGAGCTATCTATAGCCGCAAATGAATAAAATTAAAGCCATATGGGAAATTCATAAAAAAATTTTCGACATTCAATGGTGAATTGAATTGTGTATGATGCGACTACATATCACCCCAATAGGTTGGCTAAACATTTTCGCCCAATTGTTGAGAAGATTGCTAACAGAAAACGAGCAGAAATTATTGCGCAAATTTTTTTTCTGTATTTCAGGAATTTTTGCACTAAGGATTTCACAATCATACATGGAAAATTTCACTGTTCTCCTCAGTTGAGAAACGTCACTAAAACTTTCAAATTCAACGGCGAATTCATCATTGAAATAGATCCACATCCTTGCTAGCAGTAAAGCTTCGAAATATTGAATGACATCCTTGAAATCATTGGTTAGAATGTTCCAAGAAATATGCTCCTCAAAACTCTCGCATGGTTCTTCAAATACTAGTGAGGTGCTCACCGTCTATTTTAGCAATATGAGCGTAATTCACTAATCCGCTCACTTCAATATGCTGAACGCAATTAACAGATAGATGGTGTTTTCTTCTGAGCTAACTTTATCGCATTTTGATCTATAAATATATGCAACCCAAAATCTATATCATTAACAAATTTATGTTTGAAGCTATGGCCAATATTCAAAAATCACTAGGATTATTGCCGACATCCACTGAACAAACCGATATTCAAGTTCGAGCTATCAAATGGATGTCAACAGTATTGTCGCCTATATCGGTGTAGCAATTCAAATTTGATACACATCGCTTACCACCATAAAAATTTAAATTTAGTCTAGTTCCTCAAAAGGAAGTAGTTATAGCATTTGTGAACTATCGATCACTTCAGAATTTCATTATTGCCATGTTCTAGGAGGACTCTCGCTGTCCCCACCAACAAAAGACAAAAAAATGAATAATTGTTGCTGAAAAACTTGGTACCTCTTCTTCCTCCTCAAATTTTTGTTAACGATTTTGGGAAAGATCGAAATTTTAGCGGCTAGGAAACGCTAGTCACAAAATTACGGCAAATCTGCTCTCAAAGAAATCCCTCCATAAGAAAGCCAAAGAAATAAGAATTCGAATTAATATGAAATTTTTAGCAACTAGCACAGCAACCGGTGTAATTCGGAACTCAAACTTCATAGACTGCAAAAGCTCAAGGCTCCTTGCAGCATCGGTCTTCGCACCCCTTCCACTCCCTCCCTCTCCACCGCCCCATGCGTGCTCATAGTTTCTAAATGAGATTTGTTCGTGAGTCAACACTAGCCTCTCACAGAAATACAGACAGTGTTTGAAGCATTTTACGTGCCCGTCAAACGTTTGAAAATTGCCACGTTGCCTGCTACAATAGTAAACATCGGAAATACGCTGAAAAATATTATGAATAAGCGAACGTTTTTATGACATTGATTTCACCTCTAGCATCTAGATGTTCGGACGTATGGTCAACAACAACAACAACAAAGATAGCGAAGTAATATCGAAAGTGATTTCTTTCAGCATATTCTAAAATCGGTTCATTTTACAAACGTATCGTAATACGCTAAAATTTAGGCGCAGATGCTTAAGCATCGAACTTTAGGCATTCAGTTCCACAGAAGTAATGAACACTTGGCACATCACGTTAGCACATTAGAGTGCCGATCACAAATAACTGCATTTTTTAACTATCACTGATGCCGATTTTAAAACATTGCAAGAATTTGCTTAAAATCTACACAAAAAAGAGAGAAACCTTCAAAGAGTTGATTACAACTATACGCTAATAAAAGTGAGTGAATTATTTTCAAATTTATAACCACAAATACTTCCTGCAGAATATGCAAAGCTCAACTTATGAAGAGTTATGATTTTATGCATATCTGAAATCATCAACAAGGCAATCAACAAAATAAACAAATATTTACTATTGGAAAATAGATTCAGTTGTTGCGCCTTGTTAGCCCTATCGAATGTTGAAGGGTATGCTCCACCTACGAGGCAATAAAACTGGAAATGCTGAAGCATTAAAGCTAGGACAATCAAAGCTGCATACTCTTGAAGTATTCCTCACTGAAAAACGTGCACTCAGTTTATATGCAATAAAAACGTTCCTCTTCACTATGCACTCGCCTTATTTTCATAGTAGAAAAAGCTTTCCAGAGAGGGAAACTTGTCGAATGATTTGACGCAATATGCAGTGTTATGTTGATCTCATCTAGCCAATCACTTTCATGCAGAAAAGACAAATATGCGAGAGAATGCTTTGATATTTGATTTGCCGGTTCGCTCTCTCATAAATCTTCTACAAAAGATTCGTTTTTCTTAACCCCATTGGTGTGAAAAAAAACTTCAAAGAGGCAAAATACGTGCCAAATTTCTAGCACTTTTAAATGCCCGTTACTCCCTCCGAGGCTAGCACATCAATAACAAAAACGGGAAAGAAAGGATAGTGCCGCAAGGTGTGCATCATTCTCAGTCATTCTTAAGTTGGGGCTGTCAGACGGACACAGACAAACATTAAATATGCAGGCTTTCGCGCACGACGTGGCCGTATTCGAAGCTTTCATTCAGTCATTATTAATGACAACTCTACTACCGTTTCGACTTTTTCACTGCTCGATCTACGATGTTTAAAATACAATCATCTTTCGTAGAATAAAACTTCGGTGCAAAGAACGGTCTGATTTTGGGAATTTAGAAAAGTGGCGAATTCTATCAAAAGAAATTAAGTAAGGATTTATCATAAAATAAGAAGTCATGTAAATTTACAGATTAATTAGTAATATTTTACAAGTGTTTAATTTCAGGAAAAAATCGTTTATTAGTTTCCCTTATTTTCATTGTTTGTCATAAAATCGAGCTGAATGGTAAATATCGATGGCATCTAAGGAGGAGCAAATTTTCCCGATATATCTCCATGAAATTTAGCAAGCAACAGTTATTACAGTCATCACAGATTGAATTAATCTAAGCCGGCATAGTGGCACATTTGCTATGGCTCTTAATATTGATTAACTATTGTGTCGAAGACAAAATGAAATGAACAAGGAGCTCAGCAAGAAATTTCTTATTAGCAATATCATTCTGTAGGATGCCGCAGAAACACTATAACTGCAAGAAGGAAATGAATGAAGCTTAAGGAAATAAACTCATATCGTCAAAACTTTCCACAACTAATATTAGATTTATTTCGTATTTATTAACGATAGCGTTATTTCGCTCACCTTTCTCCTATTAAAAAAAAAAGTCGGCAATATTTTTTGCGAATATTTAATGGATCTGCTTGTGCAAACGATAAATATCAAACGGATGGAAACAATTGCTCACAATCCCACGCAATGTTCCGAAGTAATTCATTGAATGAAACTGCAAAAATATGGATCAATGAAACATTTGATGGTAAAATTTTGCAATATTTTATGCATTTGAAATATTACTTGCATAAAGTAACGATAATTTTATGAACGATATTGAAAATTCTTTCGCTTCTTTTTTCAGAAAACTTAATTGTGAAAACCCCGGATGGAATAATTTTTTATTTCGGAACAATTGACGGAAAGTCAGCGGTCTGACAGATTTTATGAATTCAGCCTTTCAAGCGAATGAAGAGATGCTTCAATGGAGTTTTTTTCACAAAATTTTGAATATCAAAAGTAATTTTAAAGTGATCGGTTCGTTGGTGATTTTTCTCAAAAGTTCGCATCCGAGCCTCTGCCTCCTCTTTCCCAAACCATTCCTTAGACGTTCTCTCTCAAATGCATCCCAGAAAGACAAAAAGAAATGTCAGACCTGACTCAGCGAAATACTCTTTTTGTTGCAGTGTGAGCTGCTGAAGGTGATCGCCTTTTCCCATTCACTTCTCAAAGAAAAAAGCTGATTGACTTTTGGCAGTCTAGCACCATCTAGCACAGTGATTGATGTGCTTTATGCGCCTTTGCGGATCGTATATCCAAAACGTTATGTCTGTACCTGCTGATCTGCCTATCAGGCAAAATCTGCCTATCAGGGAGCAACCGAATATGAGCATAAAATTTCGTTAGCGGACTATAGGATGATCTCCTATATCATCTTTCGGGATCTCCTATACCTTCAACTACAAAGGAATTGTAAATGACCAAAAACTTCGGTGCCTCTTATATCGGCTGGTTTCTCACCTCATACCGAGCAGATCATAAAAGACTGGTGAAAATATTTTTGCAAGCATTCGTAGCAGTGAAAGATATTTCACATTCCATAGTTTGTTGGCAATATATGAAGCTAGTTCGTCAATTGAGCAAAACCCAAAAGTGCATATCAAATGCCTCTTCGGACACTCTTTTCAACATCTTCGAATTTAGTATCCGCTTGCTGAGAATATAAACAATAGTTATAACGATTGTTCCAGCCACTCACCTGTTTGCGAGAATTGCAAAATAAAATTTTCACAGCGTTTGCTGTTGCAGATTACGTGGATTTCGTTGGGCATTGCTATTCAGAGATTTGTATGACGATGGTATGTTAGTCCCTTTTACAATGGCATACCATCTACTTCTCGGCGCAGAGGATGGCCTCCCCTTTCTTTATTCCACTCAGACATCTAAAGAATTGCTGAACAAAAAGGTATGTCCTGGCTGACTGCAAAAGTACTGGAACATTTCCTGAGGCATTGCTCGAGGCAATGTGGCACGTCACATGGTTTCATTATGCCACCAATGAATGTCTCTATGGCTACTCAACGAAGTATTGTTGTTTGTTGAATATAGAACACAGTGATAGACTTTCACCAATACCAGAGTCTTTCCTACCATCCTATACATCCTCCGATCTCGTCAGCCATGACACATAAATTTAAGGCGATACAATGGGCAGTCGCTATTGGACGATTTTTTATTGCAGCAAATATTTATGATTGGTAAAAGGCATATTCTTGCAATAACATTTGGTCAGCGAAAAAATTCGTTACCAAATATCGTCAAACTCCTAGGAGGGAAATCTCTGGTAGTTTCACATTCTTAAGTACGATAAAGAGCTGTCTAGAACGAAAATATTCCTTCAAGATGCAGCATCTGCTTTTGAAATATAGATAATAAAGTTTTTTTAAACGAAGGTTTGAAACACAATACAAATTAAGTCATTCATAGGCCTTATAAGTTGAAAGCAAGTGGTTTTATTCGATTCAAAAAAAGCGATGATTAATTATATTGTTTGAAAAAGTACGCTTCCAGGAAGGCTTTTTAATACACGGCTTGTTTATGCTAGGGGTCTAGAATGGTGATCTATGGTAGCGACAAGACTGATTGCTAAGAAGTGAAAGAATTTCAAAGAAAACGAGGCCAAATTCAGACATCAGAGGAGAAGCTAGGCGCAAATCAATATGTGCATAATCACTCGAGAAATATTTGACTAGTTATTTCCCTTATTTGAAGTATCGTTGAAGTGCGCACTTGAAGGATAACCCGATTCGCCTACGTCAAGTTGAAATTCTCACTAACTAGATGAAACAAAACAAAACGCATTGTGAATATTCACTGGAAAAAGAGTATCACCCATAAAGTGTCAGAAATAAGTCGTCGATCCATGGAGATGGCAATTGATTTACTAAGAAACTGTCAATTTTCATCTCAGTCCTATCCATCTCTCTATTCCTTAATACACTCCGCCAAAGTTTGACAGTGATTAATTGCTCCAACCAACATCACTGATGCTTAAGGACGTCACTTTCGAGTTCTCAATATCGCGAAGTGTATGGGTCGGTGTTCCGATGATCTGCTTACTTCTAAAAGGTGGCATTCAGTAGTGGACGAAAACCTCAATGGTTTGTTAGTTTTCAACACGGTTTTTGCAATTATTTCTGCTATTATCCTCTTTCATTTTTAACGATTTTCTAGATGTGCTAGAATTACGAAAATCCTAACAATGAAATTACCTTACGTGGCAATAACGATGAAAAATTGCTGGCAACTGAAGATTATATTCTTCCATAGTGAAATTGCAGATTTTTCCCAAACACCTAGGAACTTTGTTGAGTTACGCATTGAAAATTGATAGTAGAAATCAACAACTGATAAATATTTCTGCCAAATTTCTGTGGAAATTTAAAGTTGATTGAAAACATTTCATTTGAAAATGATTAAATATAAAAGTAAAATATTTCTATTTCACATCTACTGAAGGAGAAAAAAAAACACTCGACATATGCTCGATGTATACAACAAAAGCCATAATTCTGCCTAAACTTTGTCATAATTGCATGGGGTCCGTTAAAATCTTACGTAAAAGCGAAAAAGGTAATTATTGCTCAAAGCAATTAAAAAATCTTTTGCAAGCGAATGGTTGTTTCCAAGGTGGCTTCATAATCGAAATTTTAGTGCACGGTCAGTGACGAAAATACGCTTCACCTCCGATAAGACTGAAAACGTTGTCGTTTTATGATGCTTCAACATATTTATGCAACACGATCACGCTTGAATGAAGCAACGATTTACACACACCCATTGTAAACAATCGAAAGTGCACTTCAGGCAGCAAAACCATGGTTATAGCAACGCACATAAAGTTCTCGAAAGGGATACACGTGCGAGAGAAAGCTGTGGGAAGATTAGGATTGTGTTTCACACAATTCGCAATCTGTGCTTATCATCTCATCGGCAATGTATGGACGACACTCTCCCAATTATTAACCTTCAGTATATATTGTACTTCTTTATAATATTTGTCGTGTAACACAACAGATTTATGGGAAGTTTATTTGAAGTGAAAGTGAAACGTTGAATATGATTTTAAAAACTCTCGTAGCTTTAGGGTAGATTGTTTTCCGGAAACACATCGATAAAACTGCGACTTACATTCGAAAATTCAAACGTTTCAACAAATAGGAAACAACGCAGTTTCTGCGTTCATAATCAGATGCATTCATAATCAAATGACAAATACATAACGATTCTTTAGTTCTCAGGTGTTCATCGATATGAGCAATGTTTCATCCTGGACCTACTCTTTATTCACAAGTTTTTTTTTCACGTTCAATGGACATTTCAATATCCTGAAGAATCCGCAAGACCGTTTCCTCATGATAGGGCGGAGCGGCAACCTGAATACCGACAGGCAAGCCAATGGATCCCTGCAAAATTCATCACATGCATCTTTCATAGGCTACAATCACTGAAGATATACAAAATCAATTATATGAGCAAAACCAAATGCTTCCGTATGCGTTTGAGAAGTTCAAGTTTTGATGATTCAGCTAATACCGCCATTCAATTGCTCAACGGGAACCTAAAATAGAATCCGAATAGATTCGAGCAATACGAAGATTTCCTTAACACGCCATATAAAACGTGTGCAAATAACTTGGACCATCCTGAAACACTCATAATGACAATGCTAACCGTGCAAAAAAGATAGATTGCAGTCATAGGACAGTTAAAACAGTTATTAAATTGAACCTACCAGCTTACATCACTCTAAGTTTTTTAAAAAAAAGTATCTGGTTGCCAAGCACACCTTTGTTGCTTTCTTAGCCATTTTATACCACAGGTCGTCCTCAGGGTAGTTCGCCAACATTCGTTCGTCCTCTTCGGTTACTTTCGAGACGCAAACAGTTCCGGCAGCAAAATCCAGCAAGTTGAAAATTCCACAGTAGGAAGTAGTTGCGAAAAGATGCATGGGATACATATGTCCCACTGCAGGTACCACCTGTAAACAATGAAAATGTTTGCAAAACGTTCGAATACAATATAATGATTAGATGCAAAATATGCTAGACTGGAAATTCTGCACAGAATTAAAGATATCAATTGCACAATTAGACTAAGCATGACTATAAATACAGCAAAATAGGGGAAGCGCGCCACAGAAACTGGCGCAATATGTGCTTTTCCATTTCTGTCATTCAAATCAACGAATTGCATGCACGTCAATAAATAATAAATAATAATAAAGAATGTAGAACAATGCATCTGCATTTTAACTGATCAAACCCTTTGTAGGGGAACGCTGCAGAAGTTGGTTATTTTGCTGTTCGACTATCACGAAATGAAAATTCAACAACTACAGATGTACTCAAATTTTTTTGTGCATTAAAGCGCTTATAACTTTTCTCGAAATAGATCGATCAGTGCAAAAGAAGGTATAATAGGTCGTCTTATGGGGCATATAATATGTTTCTTTCCCCAATGGAACATAAT
>QEWY01000073.1:51052-107469 GCA_006503575.1 Baylisascaris schroederi | reverse complement strand
TGCCTTCATTAGCACAGGTAAAAAACTGAGAGAAGGGAAAATCCATCCTGCTTAAATCATTTTATAGTTATTAGTTGGTGAGATTCTCATCCGAGGTGCGCACCTTATGGCGTTTGAACCGAGCAGCTATTCGTTGAATGCCTTTCTCACAGGAATACCTTAATGCCTGCGATCCCATTGAAGTGGCATGGATAACGGATAGATCCACCAACGTCACCACCGATGCCAATTATAGAACCACCAGTACCAATGAGTGCACCCTCACCACCAGTGGATCCACCGCTTGTGCGATCGGACGTGAAAGCATTTGAAGTTATGCCATAGATCGGGTTCATGCATGAAAATGTCAGAAGGCTTTGCGGCACATTCGTTAGCACAAACGGCACTCCACCTGCAAAAGGCTCATTCTGAATGGGGCCGAATGACAGCTATAATTACAGCCGCAAGGATGGCTGATTAAACGAGCCGAATGCAACAGTGTGAATAAGGTTATCTGTTCTGGCATCCTCATTCATTTATTCCTCGTTCAATAGGGCAGTGAAAGGCAATAAGAATCAACTTCCTATGATGCCATACCATACTAGCATATTTGAATTCAAAACTCCACGGGGTATGATCCAAACCAAAAGGATTTATTTGCATTCTGACCGAAATGAACAAAATGATTGTAATATTGATGAAGACATCGATAAAGAAACGAGTGATCGGTATGCTAATATTTACCAAGTTGTTTTATTTGTTGAACGATAAGTGCATCCTCTGTAGCGATTTTGCCGAGTTCTTGAGCATAACCTTTCGTCTGATCATAGCCGGCCACCTTAATATTAACTATTCAAGCAAATAAATTAAAAGAATCACCTTTCCGGTGGAAGGCATCTATATGAGGGAAGAGAATAACTGTTAGCATTAAATAATATAAGAAATAAAAGTGCCTAAATAATATAATATATTAGAGCAATAAAATCAAAGAGGGTCACAAATCGGAAAGATATTAGCAAACTTACGCATATGCATTCCTTCAAACTAAAAGGTACTCCAAATAAGGGTGGTCGTTGATAGTTGCTATTCGTTGCAAGTGTATCCAATTCTTTCGCCCATTCCTCTGCTTCCTATAAATGCCACTCTGCCTTAATAGTGAGTACTGAAAATATCCGACTATCGAACTACATTCAAGATTGACAGTGTTTTATTTTGAATAATATTTTCCATAAACGAAGTTGGCATGCACCTTTACGGACTCCACTAACGATTCCTTCAAAAGAGACAACGTTCTAAGAGCCCTTAACAGTCATATTGCATTATAAAGCAATGCTTCGTTTAATGAGTAAAGCTTTGTAAATTAAACATCAAATTAACAAAGAAACCACACATGTTTCCGGAACGCGACAAGACTCTTATTTTCATATTTCATTTGTTTATGAGGTTACTGCCTATTTTTTCGATTATATTGATCTGATGCTTTCACACTGTTCTGTATTTCCAAAAGCATGAGATTTATTGCAGCAAAGTTTGGGATTTATAACCGTAAAGTTTGTTGGATACTTTCTAAGGCAGCTAGACCTCAACATGAATAATCACTAGGATTATGAAAGAGCAAAGCAACGGAAAATATTACCTGAATAAATTGAGTAATGCAATTGGTCTTCCTATGTGATTCGACTGCTTTCCATTGATATGTCCGAAGTACTTGTAATGCTGTATATCGTCCAGCTTGTATGTCATCTAGAGAAAGAGATCTTTTATGAAGCAAGCAAAGTCTAAAATACAGAAAAGGGACGTATAATAGAAACAATAATTAACGTAACACAGTCGAGTGAAGAAGGGACATTTTCCACCTATTACTCGCACGACACTTAGAAAATATAATATTGGACTTGAAACGATGGCAAGATGTAGTTGTTGGCTAATGCTAATTTATGAGTGTTTAAACTTCAGGAAATATCTCACCTATTAATTGATTGAGATCGCGAGAAGCGATCTGCTCTCTAACGGCAATCGGCACTTCAACAACTTTCGCTTCCACCTCACGGATCGATCGTGCTCGAAGATCGAGACGCTTTTGTACTTCAGACCGTAGGTAATTCCTTTGCTGCAGCAAAATGATGCATATAACAAGGTCGTAATAAAAGAAAAAAAAAAGAAAAAAAACTCTAAGCAGAAAGAAATGGCAGCTTTCCCAGCAAGGTGAACTACTGCAAAGCATTTCTAGTATTACTCTTATTACAATACCCGAATAGGTCCGGCGAAAAAAATTTTATCTTTTGTAATATATGACACAAAACATACTAAGAAATAAAAAAATAAAAAAAAACTTAGGTGGAAGATCATTCGACAAGATGAAAAAGAAAAATACCCTTTGTTTTCGGCTCCATCGATAAAGAAACAGTGCCAAGATGCCGGCAAATATGGTGAACAGTATTGTCCACATCGAGGTGAATTTTCCCAGTAGGCTAAAGAGAGGAAACATAAACGTTATGATACCACGTATTTACTGTAAATAACAAAGTGGTTTACCTCATACCGTATCACAAAAAAACTGACTAAGAGTGACACTGCCACTGAAAACTTGACTTTAAAAAGTAATTCAGCGAACAAATATTGATAAGCAATCGAAGCACATGCCCGTATATGCCCATCGCAACGATACATTGAATTCGTGCGCGCACGCACGCACACAGAATACTTGTTTATCGTTGTAAACAGCACACACATGTGCCAGATGAGTTGAATGATAACAACTCTACTCAGAGCGTAACGAGAGACACTTCATGGTGCCGCCAGATTCACGATACCTGCGAATTTCGGCACTGTGGAATGTTGCATACAACGGATTCCTCGAACAGCTTGGACTCGGAAATTGCCAAAAAGGGGCAAATTTGTGGAAACTGTGGCAAGTCTCCTCGGAGCATGTGAGATCGAACACTTCTGAAAGCTGCAAAAATACTTGTGTTCATTGATAGCATAAATACTTTTTGAAAATTCTTTGACTCACCTTATCATAGCTTAGTTAAACCTGCGTCGAGAAGATGCGTAACGATTGCGTGAGCGTAACTTCAAAAGAAAAAGAAAAACACGAAATTCACAGGGAAATATCTGCATTCATTATTACTTAACACAGAAGAAAGCATTTTTAACACACATCATACACTGGATTCTTCTACAATCCTGGACATATTCCTCGTTTTGTTGAAATAAAAACGTAGCTCTTCCGGTCAGTGATGTCATCAACGCATCGTTATGTCCGGACAAATTCATTCAAACCTAAGAATGTATTTTTGAGAGACCCATCTCCAATGTGATGGATCTTGGCCATAATTAACGAATCCTTGACACACCTTCTGCTTCAAATGTCAGCAGTGTCTAAACGGCCCAACCAAAATTTTCTAATGACCCCTCTGAAACACAGCAAAGAACTATCGACAGTTCACGAATCGCGGTTTCTGCACAGCTAAACTCTGGCAGTACTGGTGGCTGAGGAAGAAGCTCGGACACATATTCGAAAGCGCTAGCAACCTTTCGAGTACCTTTATGCACTTTTTTCTGGGTGATCTTGGGCTCCCATTCCCCAACTTTCCGTAGCTTCGGGATTGACACAACACTGCATTTTCTTGGTACACGCATATGCAGAGTGCGAAAGTACAATACTTCTCGATGCGATGACATCACTGGTTTCGTTATTTTTGGAATACTTGTTCCCCATAAATTTCAAGTACTCCGGTATTCTTCGAACGTAAGCTTCAGCGGTGTTTGCACCCTGGGTTCGAAAATGTCGGAAACCGTCTTACGGTTTCCGACATTTTCGAACCGACAATTCTGAGTCCAGATCGTCCGGGTAACTTGTTCGCAATATGTGGTAAATTGTAACACAGTGATAAAACAGTGAATTGTGACTCACCTGATTAAGGATAGGATAACCCGATATCACTGAAAGTCCGTCTACATAAGCCATCGACAAGACACCGATTCATCAGCCAGTGAGGCTCGATCTCGTGGAAGTTTATAGTCCATTGGAGTTCGACAGCGACCAAGAGCATAATAAGCTGAGAACAGCAGTTTTGTGAACGCGAAATAATACTCCGAGATGCATCCGCTGATCGCCGTTGGTGAATTAAATTTGCCCATCACCACAAAGGTGCGAAGCTCTAGACTAGCAGCTTTTATTTCTAATCTGAAGAAGTTTCATCACTCATATGATCGTATTCTCTCTCGTCCTACTTTTATCTTTCACTGCATTCCCAGTACGGGGTATGCTGGTCTACTGTCTAATCTTTATGTTCTGATTTTCAAATTTTAGTTATGTGGCGAATAAATAGTGCGTTATTTTATCGTTACGAGGTTCTACGTTTGTTTTTTCGTATTTAAAAGGGTAATATTGAATCCAGGTAAGTGCACGCAAAGAAGGCTGCTTCGACTGTCTTGAAAATACTTGAACGATGATGATTTTTAAGTGTGATGGTGATCTCAAGCAGTATGGAAATGTCTGCTTTGCTAAATTGTTGCTCGAATTGATGCAAATTACTCGCAAACTTTACGTCTCAAAACAAATAACTGATGAAAAAACAACTAAACGCTAGTCTATAGAATAATGGAATAATTCTGTTTCAAGATATGGAAACCGCTTCGCCTTCTGTGAGATGAAAACAAAATACTCTCCGCTGAATGACTTTAATTAAACAGATTTTCCTTTGCATCAGCTTTTTTATTGTCGCCAGGCTTTCGCAGGTTTGATATGAAGAGAGGTCTAATACCTGAGCAAAACTTAGGATCAGATGGTAAAATCCCATTTATTCAGCGGGAAAGAGAAAGGACACCTGATATGGTCTGAAAATGATTTCAGGCGCAAATGAAATCAGAATAACTATGAAAGTTTCGAAACAAGTGAGTAGTTGAAGTAGGGAAAAGATGTGAAAATTTTCTGAATGGAAGGTTGAGAGAGAGTACCGACATTTCTAACGCAATTTTCTATCTAAGCTTGGTGGCTGAGCACCGCTTTCAAACTGTGGCTCCGGTTTGGGCATATTATCTTGTTGTCGTATTGTTGCCTTGTTCATGGTTATCTTCCTTTCTTTGCGATCTGTAGTGATTGTTCTATTAGTGAATCTTCTTGCACAAATCGTCCTCGGCGAATATTAGTTGATGAGAAACAGACAGAGTTTAGCTGCTTTTTTTTTGACAGAATTTTTTCTATATCACTTGACGGTGATGACGTAGACATTTTTTATGAACCATTTTTTGAAAGGACAGAACGCTCATTTTGGGGGAATTTGTTAGGCAAGCGTCGACAGAAGGGAACATAGGCAGACTAATAAGTCAATTTATCATAGGCTTTAGAAGCCTTTAAACAAACCATTTGGTTTCAGAATCTCGTCAGCGCGACCACATTGTTTAGTATCCGTGAAATCATGACAAGGAGTAATTTCTTCACAATGCGGGCTTGCATTTCAGATCGTCGTAATTTATGCAGCTTCAGAAGACGGGCGTTGTGGAAAGTGGTCGTTATTGGCGCTACAGGTTCATACATTTTGGGACCCAACAGCACTAACGACGTCGCCGATAATGCTTGGAACCGAATAAAAGCTCATAATGTATACAAGACCGACTGCTTGTTTCTGACATGTCCGCTGAAGTGGTCGCAGCTCGCTGATGCCAAAAAGCCAAAAGTTATAAGCTCCTGTTTCTCCAGAATGTCATCATGCAGCTTCCACATGTAAATTTCTACCGACGAATTTCATGCAAATCGGAAAAATGAGCTCGACAATGCGGATGTAACCCGAAGACCATGTAAACAGCGCTAGCGAAGATGTATCCCTCTGACAAGACTTGTCAGGTTCATTTTTTTTCGATAATTCGGTTCAATTAGCGGATTCAGAAGCATCAAAGCGCCTAATTTCAGGGGATCCTTTCTACGGATATACAGTGATGCTAGCGAGGATGGACAAGCAAATTTTTCTTGGCAAGAAAGCCCGAAAATTGTGCGATGGAAGCTGCAAAAACGCTCAGAATTTGAAGTAAATATAGCAGACGGGCCGAAAATGAGAGTGTTCTCGGTTCGTGACTTTGCAACGCGTCAATACCGTAGCCGCGGTTTCTTCTGGGTGCAGTTAAGGAGGCGATGCTTCATAGGGCACATAAAAAAGCACTCTTTGGTGCCGATAATGGTGCGACGTGCAGAAAGAGGATTTCGAAACAAGGAAGCACCCTTCTGAATCGGCTAGTTTTCACGTTGCAGCTGTGGTGCAAAGCTGATGGGAGCTGTTGTTCGTAATCGATTGCTATCGATTGAGCACAACTGTTGCGTCTATGCGTCAGACCTACAGTACTCTGTTGAAGTAACGGTCACAAGACGTGGTGCAAATATGCGATTGTTGATTCTATTAATTCTATTACTTATGCATCTGCAATGATTTTTAGGAGGTAGGGCAGATTATTCAGAAGAGCTGCTCGCGGAAGAGGGACGAAGCACTTTTTTTGGCTATTTTGGGAAAAATGGGTTAGTGGGAGAGGTTGCTTTATCGGATGAAGCATATTTGCCTCAAGAAAATAGAGAATATGCTTACTCGACGATGGAAGGACATTCGAGGAAGGGAAGGGGAGCGGAAGGTGACACTATAAGTGAGCACCGACAACGCCGAGAAGGAGCGCCATTAAGATCATCGGGAAGTGCTGATTCCCTTTCTGGAAGCGTTGCATTCTGAATCCTCCGAATGGAAGCTAGGCGATGAGAAGATAGATCTGACGAAAGAATCATGCAGCATTCATCTACGCCAAACGCAGTTGCAGAAGGATGAGATCGATTGCGAGCCTCACGTTGCTTTTATCTTGTAGGTTTGACGCAGTCCTCGTAGATTGTCTATGACGGGGTTAGTGCAAAGACATCCGAAGTATCAGGTTCTTTGTTCTATCTCCAAGGAATTCCGAAAAGAGAAGAATGCCATCAGGAAAATTGTGCTATCAGTTTGTGACGTTCGCACACTGTTTTATCTGCATTCGTTCGGATTAGTTTTCTCTTAATCGATGCTTTGAAATCATGCGATATTCGGTACCTGCATCGGCGATAACCGTGTGATGTTAACGTTGTAAATATTCAGGATCGTATACGACCAGAGGTTGTGTCATTCGTTGAAGGTGTTTACGCCACATGTCAGGCGCTGCCAGGTACTGTTCGGACGTTAGGTCACGATGTTGAAGTTGTTGTGAAACAGGAGGTTCGAGGTGGGCTCTTGTTCCATTCATTGAAAAGCTTGCTGTAATGTCTGTTGTTACCTCAGTCTGATATTCTTCTGTAGCAAACTGCATTGACTTGCGTCGACTTGTGCTGAATGTTGCCTGAGTAGACAGACACCAACAAAACTCAGGTGTTTCAAAACCAATGCTGCGACAGTTTCTTCATTCAAAAACTACTTGCTCAGATGGCCCCATACATTAAGCTTGCGTCACATTGGTTTAATTTTAAAATACGCGAAATCCCTAGATGACTTTTGGAGTGTTTCGGCAATCGGATGCATTATGTAACGTCGTCACATCCGTTCACATGGCATACGGTGCATAACGGCAAAAAATTGGCATGACAGTAGTGCGAATATGAAATAACGTGACTGTGAAACACATGAAGAAAATGATAAACAACAGGTCGAGTTTACTGTAGCAGCATTAGGTGAAGTGGTTGGTGAACACCTCCTCTTTTCTCACCCCCTCCATCCAACCATTTGCCATTCAACCATCTGATGCAGGCACTGCAAAGTGTTTCGAAAGCCAGTAAATGCATTTAAACGTATGACGGAACACAGGAAGAGAGCAACAACAACCGATCTCTTCGAAGAAATCGTCTCATAATCGAAATATAAAACAGGATGACAATGCGGTTCCATTAGTCGCTGCCGTCAACTGGATTTTTTCTATATTTGAGCAATGTTCAAAAAAGTGCGATACTGCGTGCAATGTCATAGTCGATTTAACTTGTCGGCGCATACGGCAATATTACATCAGCCATTAAACTATCATTTAGCACGTCCACATTGGTAAAAATTTCTCCATTAAATAAATAGCAGCACTGAACATTTCTACTCAATCTTGTAAAAATTTATGCCATTTCGATTGAAATGAAGCTCAAATATATCGGAAAGAAACAACAATAACGAAAGCCGCATAGAAAGAGGGCCGCGTCGCTCATTTTTTGTTCGCGTCGCTATCACAGCGTATTATAGCCAACAATCTTTAAAATCAACACAAGTGCCTACGATTCCACAAACGTGTACTCCTCTAGCATATGATAGCAGCAATAATTATCCATATTCTCATAATTGGAAAGAGGTAAGAAACCCATAAGAGAAGTAATTCCTCTAGAAAATTCTTCCACTAAAATTAGATGGTGGAAGAACGATCGAAGAGGCAAGGAAAAGTGAAATTTCACTGTGAACGAGCAAAGCGATCGAACACATATTTCGCATTTTCTCTGCACCTCTTTGAGCGATGCAAAGTGTGCGTTCGTGCCAGCACGTCTCGTCTCTGTGAGATCACAACACATCAAACGCTCTCGCTATAATTGCTTCCTACATATTATTATATACCTGTATCTATTATATGCATATGCGTACGTAAGTTTTCCGTTATTTGCACTGATTACAGATCAGTACAAGCTATATTAAAATCTATTCATACCTCAATCGTCAGTCATTCCTCAGGAAATTCATCAATACATTTTAGGAATCGAAGTTTGAAAGGAATGTTGAGTGTTCTCGGTTCATGAGGAGTACTGTGAAATTCTTTTAAACTGAAGAGTTGCAAATATACTGTTTTTTTTCATCGATATCCACTGTTTTATCACTGATATACGAGTATCTGCATACAATACTAAATGAACAAGTTATCTACTCACCTCCAGTTCATAGTTAGAAGCACTCATGTTCTACCTCCTTCATTCGACCTTTCGTTCCCGCTTCTCTCCTTCTCAGTTCCTTCGATTTGGTCAACTAAAAAGACATGTCGGTTAATTTCGTCGCCAACTTATGCGACTAATGAAAAAGAAATTTGCTGGATATACTCCTGAAAGCTTTCAATGGTGCCGTTTTGTCGTGCATGTCTGGCGAATCCAGAGCGTTTGCACTAAAGTTTATCGCATGATCTTCGAAAACGAATTCGTACACGTAAGTGTCATGCCAAACCATGCAATTGCATCATGCGAAAGCAGCCATCCTTGAAAACGAACAATTGCAAACGGCGATGAATTCTGCTGAACCCTATTTCTTATTCACTCAGGAAAATAGTTTATTCAGCGCAGGTAATGCTCACTGAATAAGTTACTGACAAGCAGCGTATTTCATCCAGGATACCATCCGGGAACTGTTGTACATCGTTCGTTTTGCGACTAAAAGATAGTGGAAACGATGAGGATGACACGAGCATTCTCATTTATACCGCAGTATATAAGAGAGTGAATGAGAGGTCGATTACCGAAGGTTTATTGGAGGGTTGACGAAATCGTCGTGATTTTTGTTTAGAGATATAAGCAACTATATTTTGATGGCATCACAACAGCACGTTCTCAGTGCTGCGGTTTGATGACTTTCGATATTTTGAGGCACGAAATTCAAACATGCACACATGTACGTGTGGTACTTCCTTCTTTTCACCACCTATCCTCCCTCCCTTTCTCCTCTGTTTCATCCCTTCTCTTCCCTTTCCCAAATCTTGGACCTTAGGAAGTACGCATAGAAAACTCATGTGTGATGTAAACTCGACAAAAATTTCATTGCGATAATTGCCAACAAATAATCTGTGAATATTTAGGAATTCACGAGGTTACAAATAATGCAAGTAATAATATCCATGTCATCTAATTAAATAAAGCATGATAGCGTGGTTGTGCGTAATGAATATGAATAAGAAAAACTACGCCCAGTTCAACGCTTGACCAGGTAAAAGCTCATGCCGAGAAATAAAGCAAGAAAGAAAAGTCATGGATTTGTGAAAACGATGGTCACAAATTTTACCATTGAATAAGAAATAAATCATATTGCCAAATGAATGAAATTGGCCTTATAGATCATCAAGTAATATGAGATAGATTATCATATAATATGAGCTATTCATGAAGTTAGCAGCCTTTTCATTGGCTGGAGGGAAAAAATGTCGTTCATTTAATGGGAACCGAAGTATGAGGCAAAAAACTGTAACCAAAGGGTTGCTTTGAATATACTTAACAATAGGATTCATGATGTGGTTTCAATTTCCGTCCTCGACAGTGTAAAGCAATAAGTCACATGTGCGAAATATTATTAGACAAATTGTCAACTCGAATCCGTCGGAAATGTCATTCGCCATTCAACTTTGAGACTTTTAATTGAGAAAGTGAACATGTTGATGTCGAATCACAAGAATGCATCATGTTACAATATTTTGACTATCTTCCCGTGATGGAGCAACTTGAAAATAGATTCACCGGAAACTGGATCAGCACTTTAATGACGCATTGTGCATTTGCTACTAACAGCTAATGAAAAGATCATATTTAGATCGAGACATGCATCTACTTGCTGTATGACGGTGGTAACTTTTAGCTAGCATATGTTTTGAACATTCCTTACTTCCCGGTGGGGAATTATTGTCACAAGATTCGGAGTATCATAAACAGAGTTCGTATCGGCGTACGCAATTTTAAGTATTACTCTCGTATGAAAGCGCATATTTGACCTCGACAAATGCCTTGCATATTAACAGATCAGCCGACGTCGCAGAAATAACCTTTAGGTAAAGATTTTCATACATCCGTTGAAGCGCTCCTAGAACGGAATGGAGTCAGAGGTGAGATGCCCAATTTCCTTCAAAAGCGGTTGCTGACAGGATGATACACACTATTTGCGTTTATTTGATTCCACTTCAGAAGAAATCAAGTGCTTCTTAATTCACATTATTATTGTTTTCAAGCTGATGTCACAAAGATTGGTACCTGACAATAAAGGAATTGCAGGATAATGACTAGAGTATATCAGTCAGTTTAGCGGCTTCCACAACAGACAGTGGGCATTAGCACAAGTTCATAAATCATAAGCATTAGGGTGAACCGGCTCGCATCCAAGAAATTAAAGTGTTGTCAGTAAAGCAAATTCTACTTACAGTCAGACAATACCAACGCACTATAGTTCATTGGAAAGTAACGCACGTTGAGGGATCAAGCATAGCAAAAATATCGCATATACTTGTTTTATGTACGTTAATATTAACGTTCATATCAATATGAATGTTAACATCAATATCATCATCATATTTATATAATTATTATACTAGTAATTTTATTGTTAGTAAAATTTATTGTTGTTACTATCAACACTAATTTTATCACTGTTGCTATTACTGCGATTATTATTGACATTACTATAATCAATAGTATTGCCTCTGTTACTATTTAGTGGAATGGAATCCTAAAAATGTTTCGTGCAGTTATTGGTATAATGATGATCTAATAACCACTGCCACTGTTGGATGATATAACGATGGTCATCACCTGATAACACGATGCCAGGCGGCGTTTCAGATGCTTTTTAAAAGAGTTCACTGTGATAAATTAGCTGCATTGAAGTACTCCATTGAGATAGTGAACTCATATTGGAGTACAATTATTTTTTTCGACTGCACGTTTAACTATTTCCTCTCAATGCCAATTTTCAGACACTATTCATCACCTTAAAACTTTTTTTGTGAATACGCGTGAAAGGAGAAAATAGAAGATTTCACCGATGCAACAAGATTTTACTCATTTTCTCTCACATTAGCAGTTAACCTCTCATAGGTATGTTCGACTCTAATTTTTGAAGCCGACGTCGTTGAAGCCTGAATGGAAAAAGACCGTTGTGAAATTGATACAGCCCCTCTCTTAGTGCCTCTACGATTTCAAATGACATATGAAAAGCATGCCACAATGGCGTGAGGTGAATTTGTCGATGAGCGATCGCAAAAAAACTTCAGCTGATCGTTTTAGTCGAACGAAAACAATCAGCATAAACTTATCACTTCAAGCAATCGAGTGTTTTTAAAGATGGTGAAATATTTTGCATCATAGACAAGAGTATATACGGGTAAAAATTTACACGCATCAATATAATATATATAGAATTTTTCCATCAATACCATTTGCATTTAAGTTGCAAATCGGATAAAAGCTTTAAAGCTTACAAATTGTTCAAGTAAAGGAACATGCCAGAGAAGATGACACAATGTGCTTTTCTTGCATCTGCGTTCCCACTCTAACCACTTGTATAATTTGCCAACAAATAGCAAAAGGTGCGTAATAATTCGTTCAGGCTTTAACTGACCTAACATATCGTGGAGGTCATCAAAAGACAGGCATTTTAATGACTCGAGTAGTGTGAAAGTAACCTTTTTGCACTTTTTAGTGTCCACAGCTGTTTTGGAAACTAGTAGTTAAGTCATCATATTTCGTAGATATACCCTTAGGGCTTCCTGAGTTGAAGCTGCGGACAAAAAGGCAGACATTCATACATTCTGATGTATAGATAAGATGTTAGTTAACACGAAGTTGAGTTCGCAAAAGTTTCATAGAAGCTGATGGCGCTGGTGACTACGATATAAATAATTAGTAGTACTACCCAAGAAATGCACCACATAAAACATCAACATTGTGGCGTCAAGGCATTAGAACCTAGTTTGTTTCAAAGGACTTTTAACTGAGTGTATTTGCAACATCAGGCAACCCATGTGGTTCCCATCATCGATATAAACTAATTGCTGATGAACAGATGTATAAGCGGACCGGTCTTATATTTCATGCACTTCGACACTGGTCGCTTATAACGATGGCAGCAAAAAAGTTTTATACTCAGAAAAGGCAGAAACCCATAGGACGTTCAGAAAAAAGGGCCGCCGCAGTTCATTGCAAGACTCTAGTTGCGTCAATTTTTATTTTTTATTTTTTGCAGCCCACAAATTTTGCACGTGAAAGTGCGCCGCTCTATTTTGTTGGTTGACGTGACTTCTAAAACGAAACACTCTCCCGAAGGAGTGCGATTGGCACCGCTTACCCTCCCCCATTTCGTTGCGAAGCACCGCCTTCTGCAATCGATTGTTCACATTCATTTGTTGCCCTATAAAAGAGATGTGGACGTGTTACATTCACTCATTTCTGTTCATTTTCCTCTCGAATTTCATATTCGCTTCATAGATTCCCTAGTATCATTTTGAAGGTTATAGGAGAACCTCTAAAGAATATTAATGGAATCTGAACTCTGCTCGTTGAGAGAAAACATGGAATGTGCGCTTCGAGTTTTATTTGCTTTCCCACTCTATTATCACAAATAATTCGTGCTAGTTTACATAGTTTAAAAACGTACTATGCTATTGAATGAAAGGATTTTCATAGAATCTACTCGTTTTCTAGAAATTTCTAGATGAGGAAGGTTGATGCAAGATATTATTGATGAAGAATCTACTTCCGACAAAGAGAATAAATTGAAAGTAGCAAAACTATATAGCCTCATGGAAGAAGAATAATGCCTATCTATTTATTCAAAAACGGTGGACGCATTGACATCACCATCATACCTTGCATATAGCATTATCTTTGGTATTGAATGTTGGAACGCGTGCCAACGCTTGCGTGACACCGCTCATTTCTCACCATGAACCAACCAGCATCTAATTTCGATGCATGTTGACTAAAAAATATTAGGGGGAAGGGAGATGAGGGGCTACTGATTAGGTCTCGTGATATTCTGAATATATGATTCTTTAACCGCCTCACATACTACATTATGGCCCTCAGGATGCTAGTGATGGGCAAAGAGTTCAGCTCAATGAGGTGAATGGAAATCTAAAATCAGAATCGATCAGCACTGTTTTCGTCGAAGCTAGTTTTCGCTTAGTAATCGCAAGAAAATCTAATTATCTCTTGAATAGTTGCCTTTTAGATTTCTAGTTGCATAGGTGGTATTCCATCTAGGCGTTCATCAATATGCGCCTCTTTTATACTTACAATCTACCTCTCAGAAATGTTATAACAATGAAAATTTCCACTCCTACAGAAGATGTCACCCTATTGCGTGTATTTTAGATATGGCAATTTCTGAATGATATTCATACTAGCAAAAACGCTCGATAACTTTGTAAAAATCTGCTAAGGTACTCTTCGAAGCATCTAGACAATCGTCATCTCTATATTAATGCACCCATTTGTTTCGAAGCAAATGCAATATATTATGCATATTGTACCAGTTAAAGTGCTATTTTCTTCATAGACATAGAATATGTGACCTATACCTAAATTGCTACTTCACGATAAAATAACATTTGACGCGCATTATTCTTTCAGTGAAAATATAAACCGGGATTATCACATTAGTGATTTATTGAGATCGTTTTCTTTCGTCATTATGCTCTTATAGTTAAGTTGTATTCACTTGTTAAGGTCCCCATAACCTTTTAACTTTAACTGCGTAAAGAAATTTCTAGATTAAAATTGCACAATGATTTTGTTATGAATTCTCCTATTTCCCTTTCCCTCCTTTTAGACCAGTAATGGAGATTATAGCCAATTCAGAAATCGTACGATAGAAAATAGATCATTTTTGAAATGAATATGTCAGCAACTGTCACCAAAGTGCCATCGTACCATTCATTTATGTCCTTTGACGATGCGGTGCACTTCACTTTGGTTGAGTTGCACTTTACCGTCGTTCAACGAAAGCAGAGTGCAATTTTCACCGAATGTTGTGCATTCGTTCTAGGCAGACTTTCTCACAAGTAATATAGAAGTTCACAAATCTGTGGTGTTTTTCAGAGGGCAATCGTTAAGGTACTTTAGGTTGTTCAATTGATGATCTTATACATAGCCGATCAAGAAATACACCAATTGGGATGGAATGGGATAGACCCTACCCTAGTGCATAGTCGAGGAGCGAAAAAGCTGTTATATTTCACCGTATCTATTCTGATGTGTTGCTTGATTTCGAAGCCACTCGCAATATTAATGCGAAAGTCTTCTGTCGGCATTGGGTGGCTATCATTGTATTAAATAGCTATTGCAGAAGAGTCGACTAAGTTTTTCAACTGTATTTCTTGAAATAAACGTTAAAAAATTGTTATATGAAGAGTTGTTGCTTATAATATTTTTCTTTCGCACCAGTTCCATAATTAGAAATTGAAAAGGTATCACACATATCGTGGCACATTTTTTGGATTATTTTTAATATTTTCAATGTTTTTGCAGTTCCATGATGTCAGTTCCAAGACAAATTTAGTTGCATCTTTCTGGGGTAATGTTGATGGGCAGTATGTACAAAAAAGATAAAAATTTTTTTAGTTAGGAGATAAAGAGTACTGATTTTCATTGAATATTTAACATGCATATCCGTTATTAGCACTACGGAGAACGAGATGATGTATAATTTCTGGCAGGTTAGGAACGAATAAATGAGTTGTAAAAATGTAATTCAATAGAAGTAATTTTTAAGGTTCATCAAGACAATTTGATGGCTCCATACTATGTTACGCAAAAGAGTTTCGTGCAAAATATGCTAATGCAACGCATGAAGACATTCTTTAATGAAGGTGAACTTATGATTATTTGTATGTGAATGAAATATTAGTTACTAGTTGAAGTGAGTTCATTGCTCGACGTGGTCACTATAGCATAGCTTATAGCAGGTGCGTGTTTGGGAATATGGTTTTGAAAATGATTGGCCGCCAACTAGGTTAATTAAACGCATATTCTACAATTAAGTGTCTTTTTTCGCACAGCTGGCACATAATTAAATGGTGTGAGCGTTTGAAAAATGGCACCTTTTTTATTAGCTAATCAGTTTTTCATATTATTTGTGCATCTTGCTGTAGTATGAACATTGTATGAGATATTGAAGCACAGTAACATGATAATATGCTTGCAGATACGGGTGTGGCACCGACAAAAATGCAACAATGTTTCCTTGTACTCACGAGGATGTTCCAAAATCGTAGCCAAATTCCCAATTATGTTGCGTAAGTTTTATGTTTCGATGACACATTCTATGACCTATATGAACCTTAATACTGCCAGAATATAATCTAAAATCGAAGCAAGGCGAATAATGTTTTGCTTCCTATTTTGCAAGTTTAATTGTGCTACTCTGCATCTTCATTTTGAAGGGATCAAGCCATCCAAGCTCCTTTTCGGATCTCCATCCAAGCAATCAACACGAAATGTAAAGTTGAGGGCTGCCTGATGAAACGGGAAGGAAAGTTTCATTGCAATTGACACTTAAATGAAGGGAAATTTTTCTAGAAGCGGTACGATGTCACGAATGCACGACAGGATGAGAGTTGTATTTATCATCGTTGCTACATCGATCTTTTATGTTTTCTTCTTCGCATTCTATCGAACTATGGCTTACATGGTATCGTGGAACAAGCAAAGGAACAATTTCATTCACCTCAAAGAGCAATAAGTATGCTGCAAACGTAAGCTTGAAATTGGAAATATTTTGTACTTTTTAGGAGCATCTTTAATGCCTTTTCAAAATCCAATTTTTTTTTCCTTTCAATTAGCATAACTAGAGTGATCATTGCATCGTTTTTACGTTAGTAAGTTGTATTTTGTGCAAAAGATTTTTGAAATGTAAATATATTTTCGGGGGAATGATTACTGCTGATACTATGGAGGGAATATGCAAAGCTAGAAGATATTGCTTGAAAAATTCTAAATTTCGCATTGTTAAGAAATGTTGATCATACTCTTATAGCACTTCATTTCAGGTTTAGTCAATCGGCAAACGTTACCTAAATTGCTGTTATGTAGTGCGGCTGCGTATGACGACACTACTCCACTAATATTTGTAAATATCATTGGATCGGCTTATGAAAGTGGCAAATTTTTTAATGGGATAATGCTAACATTCAACGTCAACTTCGCTGCAAATAAATGTTGTCTTGTTGCAATTGATGTGATGAACAAATTATACAAGCGGTCACCTTTGGTTGTGGTGCATAGAGTTAGAGTATCTTTGATGATGCACATTACTACTATATTCTTCTCGTAATATTATTAAATTTTTGCATTCTTCTTCAAATGGGCTATACGATTGTTTAGCAGGTGCATCACGGCGGTCTTTTTGAAGGATATCTATATGAGTGTTATTGTTGTTGTCGTTGGTGATGGCAGAAAGTACTAGCCGATCAGTTGTTTATTGCCCGCTTTCCATTTGTCCGATTTAATATTATTTTCCACTTTATGGGCAGAAATGATGGAGAATCTTAGCCATCAAAATGTAAATATATTTCACGTTGCATATAAATAATGTTCAATTGGTAGGATCGACTCCGTATTTGCATCTAAAAAGATCATCCCGTATAGTGACTTTATACTTTTTTGGGTGTTGTATTCAAGTTTCAAATGAACACATATTAGACACCACATCAAAGAGTAATGAATTTTTTTCACTCTTTGATGGTATAAAACTGAATTCTGTATGTTTATTAACTACCGAAATGCTTGCAAATATTATGCAGATGATCGGTTGAGGAAAGAAATTTTAAAAAATTTATTCCATAACTCAGCAATCAGTGGAATTCATAACCATATGAGAGAAGCGTCCACTATTATAACCGAAAAAGAAAGAGACAGACTTGAGTATACGACCTGAAATGCGAATTTGTATTGCTAATTACTTCCCTTATTATCGTCGACAAGGTGAATATGCAAAGCTTCATACCAATACAAAAAAAAAAATTCTTTTTAAAAAATAGAAAAGCTCATTGCGACATTCTGTTGTTTCAGCAGGCAGCTTTTCACTTAGCACTTTCTTTTCTCAGTAAGGTCGATTGTGACGATCTTTTCTTCAAAAACAAAGAAAATCAATCTCAAATTTATTTATGGCTCAAATAAAATTTTTAGCTTAGGCTTTAAAATGTGATTTTAAAAATAGGTTCAGTTGATGGATTTTAAAGGGCGCTCGAATTCATTTACGAATAATGGTTGCACCGAATCGTTTATCGTTTATCGTCACTGCATCGTTCTCACCAACCTGTCTGCAACTGTATCTTTCTTAAATCCATAAATCCAGATATATTAAGAGTTTCTAGGGAATACCCTGTTCAAGTGTTACGTGCACGTGCGTACCAGGTCCTCTTGAGTGTAACCGGCTTTGGAAGCACTCAATTTTTACTTCTAATAAAGCATTGCTACACTACATATCGACCTATTAGTAGTGTTTTTCGAGAACGTATCGCATAAGCATCAAGCATATATTCTGCAGATGCACCATATGGCACTTTTGTTTTTTATAAACGATTAATATGTTTCTTATAAGTCTCTTTGGATGCACAAATATGAAAAAATTAGTTTGCTTTAAAGCATCAACATTTGCTCATTTAACAAATGGATTGCATTTTATTCACATTATTATCAAAGTTTCTTAAGTGATTAAACATGCTTATATGTTTATATAGCTGTCATATCTACAAAAGCCTTTGCATGTGATTGCTAGTATTTCTCAGCAAACAGTTGGCATTATTTGCGAATTTAATTTTTCTGTGATTTCCTTGGAAAGAACATTCCTCTCACTTCGTTGTCCTCATCGTTTGGGGTGAATATTATCACAAGCCGATAAATGCCTCTTCGATGAATGCCTTCAGATCAACATATTTGCTAGAAAGAATCTGTAAATGTTGGAAGAGTTGAATGAGCCCTTCAATTTTTGTTTTCGCTTCTCACTCACTAACCGACTATCACTAAAGTGCGACGGGAAATTCATGCAATTGTATTAGTGATACGTGCAATCGAATACAATCATTCATCGTAAAAACAGCGCAATTCATTCTCTACAGGTATACATGATGGAATCAACGAGATAGCTGATGCAATCGCGTCTTATCGGGTTCGTCAACATTCGTCTAGTCGTGGTGTCATGCTAAGGGGTAAAAAGGCATTTGAATGTATATAAGAGGAGAGGGTCCTTCTCCCCTCCCTTATCCTATATCAATAAAGCAAAAAATAGAAACACTTCACCTGATTCATTCCTCCTCTTTCACATAAACCGAAATAAGAACTCCAATTCAATATGGGCTGTCTTGATGCTCTCTTTTTGTTGAAGAAATTTGCAAAACGCTCTGCAGGTCTTCTTGCAAAACTCACCAATATTCTTGTGGGTTAAGCGGTTAATAAATCTTTATGGCTGTGTGTGGACATCGAGGGCCATCGCGAAAGTGATAATGAAAAAGGGAGAGATAATGAACATGAGAAGAGGAATGCCTTTGGGATGAGGGCAAATAAGTTGTGATAAAACAATGCGGGCGCTATCTCCTCTGATCAAGGTGGATGCGATACGAGTGCTTTTGCAACCTCTATAATGACTACCTGCTTGTGGTCTCCTACAGATCATCTATCTCGTTCAGACCTTATTCGTTATTGAACGATACTCGTTACTTTTAAATTATTGCTTGTAATCCCCAATTACGGAAATGCCCCGGTTTATAAACGTGACTTCACAGAGGGTGCTATTTGTAGGCTCCGCCCTCTGTCGAGCCCCGCCCTCTCTAGCATTTTTATGCAGATGATGAAATTTAACAAGGCGATTCCAACAAAGCACTCAGAGCATTGTTGCTCAGGCTCCTAACACAACGGATATTTTCACTTGTTTCCCTTTCTTTCAAGTAGCAAACCGGCTGTCTTACTACTAGCTGCATGAGTATTCCCTTAGTTCACAGTACTATGGGTCTTATACCATCATGATTCTTAAAAACGTAGATACTAGATAAAATCATCCTGGGATTTTAATCTGGCCTCGCTCATGCTCACCAATGGCGAAAGCCAACTTCGTGTTTTTTATAGTGGAATTTGCAAATATACGTTGCAATAGATGCTGTTTTGATTTATTTAATCAGAAAAGAGCCATGACTGTGCAGTTTGGTGGACAGAGGCGAGGCTTGAATTGTGACACAAATCACATCCATGCTCGGCGAATGAATTTTCCGACCACTCTAGAAAGGCACTCTTACATCACTCTGGTTGATGAAGGTCCCTTCATGTGTACAATCAACCCGTACTTCCTCTCGCAGGTGCAAGGGATTTTTCAATATGTTTTNATATATTTAAGAATCCGTATGCTCACTTTGCGAGTTGAACATCGGAGCAACGCGCTTGGGCAACTTTAGGCGCGCCAAGAAGAATCCGTCGTTTTCCCCAAAGCTGTTCACATACAGTTTCCTAGAGGCGTGTAGTTTCCGAAGAAAGCGAGTTACATACAGATGATCATCGTCGACGTAACGAATCTATCTACGGACGGTCCTATCCACCGGAATTTTCTTCGACCACTTTGTTTGGATATTCAAAGTGGAAAATTTGGGATTAAATGGGAAGTGGAGATGCAAGATGCAACAGCTAATGCAGCTGACCATTAGCAGCCATATACATTATTAGCAAATAATCAATGATGATCTAAGGTCATGCTGTTGATGAAATGAAGAAAGACAACTGAAAACATTGCAAAGCAAAAAAAAAAAACATTTGCAATTTACGAAGCGTACAAGGTGCTAATAGAGTATATGCTAACTTACAGGTCCTAAAAATGATTCCGCAATCCTTAGTATAACGCTTCAGACACATTCCTTCTTAGAAAGTCTGATGTGTTGAACGTTACAAGTGGATGAATTGCGTATGTAGATGGTTTCTGCTGTCATGTTTTTCACAACGCAATGAGCAGATTGTTGGCAGGTGTGTCACAAGGGATTTTTCATCGAGCATGCACCACAGATCTGCTTAAAACGATCACGATGTACGATCGGAGACTCGACGTTGCATAACTCTTCAAGCCAAATAGCACATAGCTATATGTTACTATAGCGTTTTAAGTCCTAACATACTTTCCTGCCACTCAGAAGGTATTTTTGCATATTGAGCATGACTCGTTGGCAAGTATTTGAATTAGTCTTAGTTTGATTAAGTCGAGCGTTGATTCGAAAGAAGTTCGCTTCAATGATGAATGATTCATCTGTTTTGAAAGTACTAATTTTATTTCTATTTCGAGCAGTGAATATTCAATTAACCTATCAAGGTAGTAATTCAGGTGCAGTCGCAGTTACATGTTGTTGATGAGCAAATACAGGTCTTACTTCGAGTTTGCATCATCCAAGATTATCTAGTGTGCATTCAATCGTCCACTCTTATCACTTCATTAATCACTGTCGTTGCACAGTATAATCTAAGTAAATATTCTAAGTTGAAAGATGTAGCTGATTTTTTGCAACGATTTTTCACGTTGTCAAGTAATTAGATTATGTGATTTCAAAGACTGTTGGTGCTGATTTCAGCGATTATTCGATTCAGCAAAGGCATCACACAGGTTTCGATTGCTCTCCGATGCGATTCTCTGAGAATATCTATGCGCTTAATAATAAGTGCTTGAAGCCTCCTTTCTCAAGCACCAATATTAGTCATGGTCATCAATGGATGTTAAAAAGACGGGTGAAATCCTTCATATGAAGGGGAGGGAGGAGGGGTGGGGGAAAGTACGTAGAAGTTATGGAAGTATCCCAAGAAAGTGATCAGATAGTAGCTTTGGAAGGGCTATAACATTTGTGATAGTGTTTAGCGAGATATATTCGTACTGTTGTGCAAGAAGCATAATACAGCAATAATTTTGGCTTTTTGCCATTTCTGCATCTCCGATGACGTTTTTTTTTTCAGTTATTCTATGCACTTCACTTGTGTCAGCATCCCTGCATCGGGTTGTCTATCACCACACTTCATCTATATTGTCACCTCCGATATTCATACATTCCGCGCTTGGATTAGTTCATCTTTGATTTCTGTTGATATCGTAGAGGTGATGTTGCCTGATGCTTAAATCCTTCAAATGATGTCTGATGTTCAAATTGAAGAAGAGAATTCTTCGAAGTATCGAATAGAATGCAAATTTGATGAGAGACAAGTAATTTGAGAGAAAGACGAAGGATGGATAATTTGAGAAAAAAATGAAGGGTAATCCATTTCATTTATGCCACTCGATGCCAATATGCAACTCGCTAGTACCTTCAAATTGCCTCAGTCAATATGATTTGAATCCCTGCTAGCCAATTCAGAGGTCATTTAACTCCTGCTGATCATCTTTTTTAAGTCGTTCTTTTTGTGCCTCGTATCTTCACTGCAAAAAAACGAAAGAAAACTAATTAATTTCATAAAGAGGCTTTTTGTTGCACTATCCATATTTCCACAAATTCTCTTGACCGACCAATCGTTAGATTTAATGGGAATTTTTAGATTTTATTGTGACGTTTAAGTGCAAAATTTATATGCTGCAATATTCAGTTACGCATCAAAGGACAGTGCTAGCCGTGCGGTAATTTCCTTAGAAAACCTATCAGCCAAAGCCGACATTTGTTAATTTGATGTTATTAGCGAGGATAATGAAATTTAATTCGAAATATCGATTGTGCATGTGGAATGGCACACCTAAGATGCAATCGAGAATACATGAGCTAGAATCATCGTTGAAAACATGTGTTAATGCTTCCGATGCATTTGCTGATTTCTGAGCATTTTCACGTCTTTCCAATTCGTCATTTCAAAGTTTTTATAAATACGGAATTTTTGTTGAATTCAATCCGCGTCCTTTTAAATAAATACCGTTAAAGAAATTCTTAAGGAAGTTTCGAGCAGAATGCAACTTAGTGCGAAAGCAGCATGGACGCCATGCGAACGAGGTCTACTCCGACAAAATGCTTCACTCAGTTTATTTCAAAATTTTCGTACATTTGAAACGGAAAGCCGAAGCAGCGATAGAGGAAATCAAGCCGATCGAGTGGAATCGACGAAGTGTTTGCGAGTTAGCCAGGTTAGCTTCCGGTTGCAAATCTTAAACTCAAACATATCTCAAATGAAATATGACGCTTTCATCAATTCCCCCTCTCTATTGCTATTCCAAGATTCCATAACTGATTTAACTACAGATTTGTCTGATTTCATTTGTGCCGTATGACGCTTCGAGAAGAGACATCTTTCAAGCTTGGTTTATTTCAGCATCAAGCATTCACAGTTCCTTCGCACACAACTGCTCAAGACTTAAAGGAACAGCTGAGAAATGTACGATCGCATCAGCATCACGAATCAGGTTTGTGAATGCCAAATATGCTGAACCTTGAATAAGATGAGATTTTAAATCCACCGACCGTTTTTCTCGAAATAATCTTAATTGTTTTAGTCAATCAGCAAAAAACATCAGGAATTTTAGTAGCAGGCGTGTTTTTAGATTTAACGAGCCCAACGAATTTGCAACGTCACCTTCTCGTACTAACGAGGCTTTTCACTTCACGTGCACAAATACCGACCTATGTGAGGTGAGCTGGTTGCATTCAGCAATCCATTCATTAGGACGTGACACATACTAGCGATACTATCAAAAAAAGGAAACGTTCGGCTGGTAGTGAAATGACCGGCAGGCTATCATAGACTGAACTGAGAGCAGACGCTTGCTATAGGAAGAAGCCAAATAATCACGCTACAATTCGTGATTGACAGAAGAGCTTGCTATATCGAAGCATCGTCGGAACAACATGGCTACCTTTTTCTTCCACTGCAGTTCCACTCCCAGGATAGCCAGTTTCAATGATATTCTATGGAAATGTGCAAAGAAAAGTTGACAGGAGTTTCGCTATTATACTCGACGCTAGAATAAAGGAAGAGCCATCGTAGGTGCACTCTCAAACATAAATAAGCCAAATCCTGAAAGATGTCCGTATTATCTTTAGTTCTTCTAAGGGGTGATTTGAATCTATGCCTCAAGCAATAACGAATTTCGATGAATACAATGTTCATATTTGGCTGTGTGCACATTTATGAAGTGTTGTTTGCAGTGGCAACACAATACGAAAGATGAACAGAAGAGTGCGAATTATATTCCTGGCATGGCTCAGCTCATTGTTTTACGTGACCATTCTCGTGATGCATCATACAGTGGCTCATATGCTCGAAGGGAAAAAGCGAAAAATCATCCTCATTCAATCCAATACAAATAAACTCCATAAAAAAGATTAAAAGTACGTCTCGACCAGCATAACAACCAACGACGTCCATAATCACATAAAGCAAAACTCTCTTGCCTTCGAAATCCGCTACTAATTTACCATCAAAAGCGTATGAATGTTCATATACGTTAACGAGTGCACATAATCGCCAATTTATTACAATAAACGGAAAATTGTAGCAAGGGATTAGGCGCATTGTGCACTTCTCTATCTCGCTCAAATGACCAACTAGCTTGATAGGTTGCTTATGAAAATGACACATTATTACAGAATAGGAATATCATATTTTAACTCATTCTCTTGCCTTCGAAATCCGCTACTAATTTACCATCAAAAGCGTATGAATGTTCATATACGTTAACGAGTGCACATAATCGCCAATTTATTACAATAAACGGAAAATTGTAGCAAGGGATTAGGCGCATTGTGCACTTCTCTATCTCGCTCAAATGACCTATTAGCTTGATAGGTTGCTTATGAAAATGACTCATTATTACAGAATAGGAATATCATATTTTAACTCATACAAACGCACCTGTAAATCTTGCCCAAAAGAAATACACATACTTCTGCTGCCTGAGGAACCCAAAATGAAAGCCTAAATGATGTAAAGTGCATAAAATATTATGGCACTTTCAATGGCCTATAAGACTTCTCGAATTTTCTATGAATTACAGTGCAAGTAATGCCTAAAAACTTTGTAACTGTCAATAATCTTTCGGCAGGAGTTAGCATACAAATAGACAGACAAGTACCAACATACAAGAACACAAGCAAAACAAACTTTAAACGCGTAAAAAAAGCGCTCTGTGCGCTTGCTCTGATGTTATCTTTTGTTGCGATTGTTCTTCACGAACTTCGCTGTTTATTCCTAACTTGCTTTATCACTGTGAATATTTCAAGCGAAATGAACTGGTAACAAGTTCTTCTGGTTTTGTTTAAAATAGTAAGTTTTGTGCTTACCACATTTATTATTCCAACATCTACATGCTTAGGAATTCTTTCAGTTACCTCCATGACGTATATAGAGTCGCATTCAAATAAGTGCATTAGCTCGTTGCTCTCAAAATGAAAAAGCCTTGTTAGGTTATTTTGTTGATGTTGAATGCACTCAAGTACACATTTCCAGTACTACGCTCACCAAACAGGTAAACCTCAATCTGCTATAAAATCAATCGCGGAAAGGCATGTAAACCTGTGAGTAGCAACCCATTGCGCGATATTATAAAACGTGTTTTTATGAAAGGTGATGGTTGTTGGATCTTTCGAGTCAATGAATGAATTTGAAATGTGGTGGATGTGAACATATTTCATTTCTCTTATATATTTTAAAGTCCCGAAGTGGGAAAATATATAAAAGTACATGAGCCTTTACAACAAGAACGAGTGAAACATTCACATAGCTACAATTTAGATGGCTAAACATTTAATACTTAAGAGCAACAATAATTTGCAGATCGGAATGAATTAGTTACAGTCTGAAAACTGGTAGGATGGATGCATCAACAGCGAAAAGTAGATTCCAGACTCGCACAGTGCGAAGCTAGAAAACACTGAGAAAAGAAACTATGCAGAATACGATTTGGAATCGTTTTGGAAATGGATGAGTATGTTTGTGGAAAAAGGCATAGTAGAAAAAAAAGATATTGAACTTGTTGCTGCTGGCAGGCTTAAGCGAAAAGTGCCACTGATCTTGAGAAGAACCGGATAAATCGCTGATGGATTAATGAGCAAGTTTTATACATTAGATATACATATCTCAGTTTTTTGGGTTATAGAAATTATAGATAGGTATGCAAATATTAAGTTTGGAAATGCAAAGAATATTAAATTGATTGATATCCATACAATACTAAGGCAGGAATGGGAATCGACTCACTCAAAGGATCCCCTTCTGTAGGCAGTTCATCGCAGTATTTTTGACTTAGAATCAAGCCTATTTTTGCTTCTTTGCTAAGTAGATGCCTTCAACATGTTTTAATTTCGGTAAGATAACGTCAAATGCAACCAATCCTCGATGAACGTTAAAAAACCTTATCAGCACTTTTGTCAATTAGCGAATTCGATGGAATTTCTGATTTCATGAGTTCATCTTTAGTAATTTTTGTTATAATGCATTCGTTGTTTTGAGAACTCGCATTGTTCCGTTTTTTATCACTAATGCTGTAAATTTGTGGATAATCTTAGTGGGTCGTTGAAATGAGAACGTGATTCGTAAATTTAGTTTACTGAATTGTTCGATATGGCATTTTTACATCAGTTGCACTCTTAGCGAATGTAATTTGCCTATCGACAAATTACTTTTGGTAAGAGTGCAATTTCCAGTTAACTGCTTCCAATATATTGGGGCTTTGACAATTACTGGGAAGTTGCGTTACTAATTAGCTCGATGCCCTTTGATACGAAGGACACATTGATTATTTAGCACTGATTCAATGTTTTTTGTTCGTTTGTTTTTTGATTTTTTTCAGATATGAGGTACTACTGATTAGGAAATAAGCGAAATAATTATCGCACTTTTAACATAAGTGGATAACATAAAAAGAAAATGATAACAATAAGCACAATCATCAGCGCACTTTTTCGCTTGTTTTATGTTTTAGGCGCTATCTCACTGCTATTCAACGATTGGCCTTTGAGCGCAGTCAAATTTTCTCAAGCTTGCCAAAGTCTATTCTGGTTTTGTTCGTTGAGAGTGCTTCTTTCGGTGTGCAGTACTTGCTCCTGTGGTTCTGTCGATTTCATCTTTCTGCTTATCTACCTATAAAACTGAAAAAAAAGCTTTGTTACTTCATTTGAATCATTGGATTGCACATTGTTTTCCGCTCAACAAATTTCGTTCTTTCCCTTCAGAACGGAGACATCAGGTGTATATCTGATGCGATGTATTCTTGAGGTGATAGAGCAGCTTATCGATCCCCAATTTTAAAAAAGTGGTGCGATTACATTCTCGACTGCCAAACTTTTGATGCGTCTTGTAGAAGGATTAGGAAGAGAATTGTCCGACATTTGGGGATAAGTTTCGAAGCATGTAAGACTGCTTGAAGTTCGAAAGCGCAATGTCGATTTTCTGGTCGGAACGTAGATAAGCCCCCATGCATCGGAGGCGATCTGTGAAGATCAACCTATGCGCCAATTTGCGGTGTTGTGGTGATGATTTGAATGCGCTTGATCACTTAATCCAACTTTTGCTCATCTGAGTTCTTCTGCATGCAAGGATCGGCAATCGCATGATAATATCTTCAGCAGGCTTTCTCTTTGCATGTTTTTGGACATTGTTGAAAACATAACTTCAATATTTACGGACAAGTTTTTGCGATAGATCGTCGACAATAAGGCTTCGAGTTACTGTAAATGAAAAATCTGAGAAAACCAGGAGGAAACTAAATATGGTTATGGAAAAGTACCATTATAGGTACCATTATCGTACTATACCATTATAGGTACCATTAGGTACCGAAAAGTACCAGCATCTTCTTTTGAAGCAATAGCGTCGTGTCATTTTAATGATTTTCTTGGGAACATAGAGATAACAAAGGATGAGAATTTGTTACTTGGTTGGTTCTGAGGTACAACAGAAAGGTGATGTTGTTCTATATTGCGTTTACAATTTTCGTGTTCTTATGAGGTCCTACAGGATTTTAAAGTTGGTGCAGTGGAAAATTCCAGATTGACTTTTGCATGACGGAAAAAATTTACGAAAGACGACATAACTGTAAGACTTATTCTTTCTCTTTCTAAATTGCATAGGGCATTTTCTATTGTTGCGATTATAATCTTCGTTTATATTTGCTCTATGCCATCACCGTTTTGATAATAAACAATCTTTGTGTTGCTGTTGTTATGTAATCTCTGAACATAGTTCTTTGACGGTTTTTGTTCGACGTTTCTTTGACATTCTTTGACGGTTTGACAGTTTGACGGCTCTACACTTTCAGTTTGCATGAAGAGTTTCATTGCGTCGTTTGTTTTCTTGTTTTAGAGTAGCACTGAGCTGTTGAACGCACCAATTCCTTCAGCCGTACTTTCAGTAGCGATGAAGAGAATTGCTTATTTCCTATTAATGGAAAGGCATTCATTTTGGTTTTTTATAGACTTTTATTCAGGTTTTAGAAAATTTTTATGACAATCGAGCGGTTTATGTTGCCATGTTTTGTGTGTTTTGGTGGCCTGTGTTGTTGTGTATCTTGCTAATTTTTCCCTTGAGTAAAGCTCTTTTTCCTGTCAAAGATTTTTTAATCCGAAGTGTTAAATTTGTCGTTCCTTTTTTTTTCTGTCTTCGTAAGTAGCTCATCTGGAAAAATGCTCATTTGTTTTTGCGATTCTTCCAACTTGATACCACCGTGGATTTCAATTGAGTGGCTGGTTCGTGGGGAACCAGGCATCAACAGATGGGAAATTCAGTTGCTGTTGTCCTGTGAGCGAGAAGTAAGATAGGAGTTGTAGAATGTTGTTGCCGTTGTAACTGCTATGATGCATCGGATTCCTTTTATTGTACAAAATATTCGCCTTCATTCACAAGTGAACATATACCACTAAACTCACTTGTTAAGTATCCTTCAGGAAGATTCATTTTCCATCGGCCTGTTCAATCTCGATTCAAATTCGCGTTCTATTTGATGGGGAATGAGGGTGTAGGTGTTGTGCATTGCTAAACATTTTATGCATTAAAAGAAAGCTCTTTTGTTGTATCCTACGTGGAAATGTTTTAGCTGCTATGAGGGCAGGTTCCATGACGCCCTGGTTAGAGGTTTAAAGCCGCTGAGGAATAGAACTTGCAAGCGCGTCCTCAACGCAACTTCACTCAAACTTAGGCCAAACTTGCATAGACAATCCCACTAAAAATTGGTGCATTCAGAAACCTCTCCAAATGTGAAAAATATATAGAGTAAAGAAATAGGGATATATGTGTAAAATATTGGGCGCAACGTATATCTATCTATCTCTGAATCAAATGCGCTGATACGGCACAATTATGCATGTCCTCAATATGCGCCTTTGCAAAAAATGCAATTGTCAATAGCATTATCTAGACGTCGTATCTTTTGCGTGTGCATATATTCTCATCTTTTCGGCAATTTGAATTTGCCTGTCGGTGAGATTATATTCATGAAATTTGACGGGTATATTTCAGCCATGAGGCGACCTACTGTACCATTTACCACATTCATCGAACAATTTCGAAAGGAGCTATAATTATTTAAGAGCGTGGAAAATTTGCATACATCTTGCAACCGATTAGGTTTTTCGTTTGCTCTAATCTAGTCATCATTAATTGAGAAGCGTGCTAGGAGACTGCCATCATATGCGCTTTTGCGATTGCCTGAACTGATCAACCTGTTTCATAGATTGCTCAAAAATAATAAATATGCGAAATTTCGTTTTTTATATCCCCGATCGGTGTAAAATACATTAAATCTTTTCCGCTTCGAATAGTTCTAAGTTTTCTTGAATTTAATACATAAGGAGGCAAAATATGATAGTAGACGCCAAAACTCATATATGCATACAACCTTTTGAAAAGTACAACAAAGACGTGAAGAAACTTACAATCATCCACCCACAGTGCATCAAACATTTGATGCGCTCTGAATGATAAAATGCAATCATGCAACCTCTGTTGACAACGGCTGAGCTCCCTCTCGTTCAACTGCGACGAAAACGGCTTAACCAAAGTGAAAGTGGAGTGCACTGCGAGCAATGAAATCAAAATTGCTTGCCTTTGCCAAACACTTTCACCTTTTAATCTTTTTAAGGAACTGTACCTGATTTTTGAAGCCCTTAAAACGATTAAAACAACGAGAAAACAACAAAACGTACTCTTAGGAACATGAATAACAAGGTGGCATACAAAATATTTTTTGAGGCAATCAGATGCCACCAGTCATGATGAGGAAGAAAAACTTGCAATCACTTTTCTCCTTCAAAATATATGGGTTGTATGTACCAATTTCGTAGCTCCAGCTTCAATGATTTATGAATACAGATGCACGTACACACATGTAGGCCAATCTGATTCTTGCATATTTTTTCATATTCGCTGTTGTAAAGCAAATGTACGCAAGCAAATCGTTTGTAGAATAGGTAACTTTACGTACACGTCTCACTGCTCATTGATAACTTATGAAACTGTCCAGGTATATGTTTGCTTACCGCAAAGGCGCTGATTTTGCGTTGAAAATAAGAGGTACATGTGGGAGATGTTTAATCATCCCTCGCATCTTCTTCTTTCTTCTCTCTTCAAAACTTGAGTTCGCGGAAGAACAACGATTTCGACTACAGTCCTCTCTCTTTAGTAGGAAAATTTTAAATATCTTTTACTCAGCTTTGTAGAAAACTTATTTACTGCTCATCACAAAACGGTTCAGCCCTTCGAAAGTATTCAGAGTGAGCAAAAGTTTCCTTGGTCTTCTACTTCAATTTCATCAGAAATATGCAAGTTTTCTGAGTCCCTTGTAGCAATATCTCTTTTCTTCATCATAGCTGGTGACATCTGATTGCTTCAAAAAATATTTTTAATTTTCACTTTGGTTAAGCCGTTTTCGTCGCAGTCGAACAGCTATAATAGGAGGGAGCTCAGCCATTGTCAGCAGAGGTTGTATGATTGCATTTTATCGTTCAGAACACATCAAACGTTTGATGCGTTGTGGGTGGATGATTGTAAGTTTCTTCACATCTATGTTGTACTTTTCAATGAATGCTTTGCAGTGATTTCAATTTGAACCTATCTTAATGAAAAGACCATATAGAAATCATATACAAGTATAGATATGAAAACAAATACAGATATACGTATGATAAATAAATAAATACATGTATAGATATTTTATATTTATTTATTTATTTATTTATACATATCACACGATTTTGCCATAGTAAGATGTTGCGTTTGCAGAGTTTCTTGACGCACATTGTTATTGCTTAATAATAGGACCCATAATTTTCACTCTTCATATCTGCTTCCTAATCCATTTTTCATCATTCATGTGCCTTTCAGATTTGCGATCTCGCTGAGGGAATATGCTTTGTGCATGATCGCTGCATCCCAGTTTGCAAGTATTTTTTTGTACCTCCTCTTAAGCAAGTTAAGATCACGTTTGTGGCATATGAACATGCGTTCAACACTTGCACATCCATGACTTTTCCCATATTTCAGTACGGCGAATGAGTAACCGAACTGAAAACGCTCGAAAAAATTTTACGAGGAATTTTTTCGAGAATTTGAAATTTAACGGAACAGAGGTTGAACCATTTTCGAAATCAGGTTTTCTTAATGTTTTTCAGTCACTGCTTTAAGAACATCTTTCCTGCGAATTGCTATTTCTTTCTTTCCAAAAACATTCTCAGGATGTATTGAATTTCTTCCTAGGCGTTTGTGCTCTTTGCAATGCAGATTGCGAAGCGTTCTACTGAGGAGGTGACAGATCTTTAAACATAGAAATGCATATACGATTGCCATACGAATAAATCATTGACCGAATTTCTAATAATATCCTATATGTGTTATTTGAGCAAACATTATAGTAACGAAACTTTTAAGCAAATACATTTAGCCCAACCCCTTGTCCTTCTTTTGAAGGTGATTGCTAATGGGAGGCGGAGCTCAGGCACAGATCTGCTGATTTCTTTTGATTGAGGAGTGATGTTTTGTTGGTTTGAAGAATGGTGATATTAGAAAGTTCAACGTCTCAATCGTATTCTGGACCTATGAATCTGCGTTAGTAATGGTCACATTCACTAACGCGAAATTTTGAAATGCCACGTGTTCTTTTAAAAATTTCAACGGAATCTGGAGAATCTGGAGGCTTCTGTGCTATTCATTGATAGTTTTATTTGTAGATGCATGCTGCATAATATAACTTCAGGGTATTAAGCAGTATTGAAAGTTTTGAGTTGTGTCTGACGGTACGATGAACTGAGGTAGAGAGACTGCGTCTACTGCATATCGTGTAAATTCCAGCAGTATGATTTAGTGATATTCTTTTGTTTTGTATCTTGACGTTTCAACGAATAAAATGTGTTAAATTTAATACTCATTGAAAGCGTTGCGATTTATGAGTATTTTGCAGCCGTTTTTTTAGTGCACTCAGTCGGATTTCCTTCTTTGAGCATTTCCAAGCGACATTTATATAGAAGAGGATGAAGAGGAGAAGGACGACGATGAGAGGTGAAACCTCTAAAATATTCTGTCGATGAATTTTTGACGGTCATCTGCGTCGTTTCCTTTTGCATGTGTCACATTTTCCTGTCGATCGTATTCACTTTTGAATGTCTTTGTTCTATCACGGATAAGAATTCGTTTCATCATTTTAATGGAGATCTTTTTTTTCTCTTTTCCTGGATTGCAAATTTAAGAGCGATTTCTTCAAGTGATATCCACAATCCGGCAACGTAATTCCTGTTTAATACCTCTGAAAACCTTGAAAAAGCCAGAAAGATCTAAAGGAAACAAGTAAATAATGTGAATTGAGGGTGTAGGCACTATTTACGAAGTAAACGATATTGAAATATCAAATTGAAAACGGCACAATGAAATGTTTTGAAACGGCCAATATTTATGAAGCGTATCACTTTCAAAGAAATCAGCATTCGTCAATACTGTTTCGCTGAATTTTGAGCACAAACGTTCCTCAGACGATGTTTTTTTTCATGATGCATCAAAATTTCACAGCAACTTGTTTTAGCGACATTCTTTTAACCGCACTCAACGCAAACATACAAAAACTATTTTACTCTAAGCATAGCATCGAATTACTACGGATCAAAATTCAAGTATTATTCAACGCTTTTTATACGATTGCTGTAATAATCGTTCAATTTTTCATCCATATTTATACCCGAAAACGTAGGTTTAGATTTTTTTTCTGCTGTTTCTGCTTTCTTCCTTCATTTCCAACAGATATATGAACACGGATGCCCTCGTCAAATAGTTCTAATACGGTTCTCATTTTGAGAATTTTTTATTTTTCTCAGTCGTTTCGATCTCTTAGTCAAATGCTGTCTAGAATCGCCAATCGAGGTGTTGCTTCCATGAGTTTTTAATTCTTTCTTTTCGTTCTCGAGTCGTTAGAGTATGAAACAAACATCTTCTTACTGATATCTTCTCAACGCCTAGAGTCTTAGCATTTAATAGGTGCCTAAAGCGTTTCAACGTCAAGAAAATCGACGAGTTGGTATTTGTCCCACGCAGTTCCTCATATTTTCTCTTTCGCCCTTCACGATCTGATTTTCGGGAATATGTTGTGCCCATTTGCTCCTGTTTTGCTCCGATTCCATGCGGGCATCGTTCATTTAATCGCGTTTTCTCAGCGCAATGTTTCTTACGCAGCTTAAGCGCGGCACATCAACCACTCATCGTTCGGCTGCAGTGGGCCTTCCGCGAACGACGTTTTTCATCCATGTTTTTTGTCAACGTTCACGTTCGTTGCTGTACGAATTGCCGAGAAAAACGTAGAAATTAAGCGCCATTGAGTCTTCATTGTCCATACCAATGCAAACCTCAAATTTTTGCTCCCAATGGCTTCCCTTTCCAAATGAATCAATGGATTGATATGCCGGATATTTGTTCCAGCAGCGAGCAAGCGTGCGAAGTGCAGCTGCAGACATTTCGTTTCACTTTCGTTCCTTTCAGGCACTATTGGTTCCTTTTCCCCTCGGAGTTACATATTACGCCCGCCAGTCACTGTCACTGTACTTTCAAGCATTGAGTCACAGACGTCAAACGTCATCAAGCATTTCATGCAGCCAATACGGCGTCCGTATTGGCTGCATCAAGCATTTCATTATGAATATTAGATGGTTCACTATCGACTTTCATTGCTGCAGTTGTTTTCTACTCTACGAAAACTTCGCTTTGCCCAAAAATTTGAAACCGTCCAATGTAAACTTATAGTTACTCGCTTATTCTAAATCTTAAATTGTGCACATTTAGACTCCTTGTTTTGTGACCGATAGATTGAAGGATTTAGCAGTTTCAAAAATAAGATTGCACGTCGTCTGAATAGAAAGGAAGTAGCGCTTAAGCTTAAATAAACATTGTTTTTGATGCACTAGAAGTACACAGTAAATGCATATTGAGGAGAATTTCCCCAAAATTTCCTCAACAGGTTCGCTATTTAATTTGCTAATGTGTGAATTTAACATGAGTTTACTCAGTGTTGATGTTTTTCATTGGCGCGTTACAATATCTTTTACGATGTTTTTCATCGACGCGATATTTACCTTTCCTGGAGGGAATCCTAGATGACTTCGGATCATTTTCGAAACTTGCAAAAATTTGGTGATGTCCTTCAGCTGTGGGGGTACATTAGTTATCAGTGCGTGCCTACAATTGATGAAGTGGGTGATTTTGTTATTGTCTGTGCAATCATAGATAATGAAATGCAAACGTAGTACTTAGTACTGTCGCTTAACACCATAACAATTATAATAATAGTAAGGTGCTGTAGCCCGTCTAAATTCATGGAAATGATGAAACGGAATTAAGTAACAAAATTTTTTCGATGTGTTAGGTTGCTTTAAGACAGCGAGAATCGGATGTATCGCTTTGCTTGCTTCGATTCTCCTTGTAATACTACGAAGAGGAAGTATTTTGATCATTATACTGTAGTTGTTCTCTAGCTTGATGTGAGATTGCATTGCTCATTAATATTGGATAGTCGATGTCAAATTAAATGGACTTTTTTTACATTTCTTACAATTCGGGCCAAAAATTCGTTATTTAAATACCAGTAAGAAAATACTCCTAGATGGGTGTTTGTATGGTGATTACAAGTGAATATTTCGAGCAGTCAACGCACATTCATTTTCACTATTCAGGAAACTTGTTCTTTCACCATGTTCTCAAATTTGCGGTCATATTTCTTAAAAATGATGGTTTAAGCAGCGTTTAATCGCCAGAATGTTGATAAACAGTCATGTGTTGGTTTAAAACTTTTTTTTCAGATACGCACAATGGGCAGTGAAAGTATTCCTAAACAAGTCTATCTTTCTATTCGATTTATCTTTCAATTCACCTATTGCCTTTTATTTCGTGATTTACCGCGTGTTCTATTCCTCAAGCGAAAATCCGTCGAAGATCAGGTAGAATATTCAACACTAGTATTTCCTTCTGTCGTTTTTTTTTTCATTTGAAATTCGCCGTCCTACATGAACCGGTCGCCCACTAAATAACTGTCAGCTCATATGGTGGTGACAAAAACAGATGCGTCGTTCTTATGCACTTTTGCACCTTTTTTTGTTCGTTGCGGTGACATGATATAAGCATATATACAATAGTGCCATTGCCACCGCACAGGTCCCCGCATTAGGATGTATCATAGATTTCAGGCCGCTGAGGCCCCGCAATCAAAAAATCCTCCGTCCGGGGGATTTGCTGCAACCAAACCTGCCTGCGAGGGCCCCGCGGGTGCCTCGGTGGTTTTCGTTATCTCTATGAGGAATGTTAGAAGACGAATTCTGCGGTGGGAAGTCATTAAGTCAAAGAATACAAGGAAACTGCCTGACGTAATACAGTCTGCTCTCACAAGCCATGGAACAAATATCCTTTCTTTATTAGCAGTTTCTAGAATCTTGCCACCATCTGCAATTAACAAATCATGCAATTGCGTTTAGCGGAAACGTGCACTTTGTGCTTCAGCCACGATTTCCATATCAAACGAGTTGCCATCGATACGCCAGGATTGCAACTTTTCGAAAGTTATTCCTGTCGCAGTTTCCCATGAAAACGATACAACACAATAGCGTGAACGATGCGAGAAGTCTCGTAACAAAGCCGGGCATTTTCAAACCTTCCGCTTCTGCGGGGGCCACCTTCACCGGATCTCACTTCCAGACACTAAAGTGTACAATGCGTTCGTGTGTGTTGTGTCTGCGTTTCTGGTAGTTTCAATTCATTAAGTGTAAGAACTATGGCTGAAAGTTTGTTGAATGTAGCTTGCACCATGAGATGACATTCGATTTGTAATTTTATGATATCTGGATAGGATATGAGAGAGTTGGTCTCTGGCGCCCATTTCATCATGTTTCCTTCCCTCGAATAAGCATGTTTAAAGATGCAGTAAAACTCGCGAAACAAATTTATTCAGCTATCTTTAGAACACAGACGAAGAACCCTTTTTCAGCTCAAGCTTTTTATAGTTTTTTTTTTTCTGATGAGACCAAGTGGCCACGGTTGTGCTTCAGCTGGGCCATCTTTCTTGTCTCATGAGAAGTGATTATTGAATGTGTTGTCAATATTTCTACAAACTTGGCAAACATTCCGCCTGGTGAAACCGAGTATGAATGTGCACATTCAACGCTGTTTTTGCTTGTTTGATGCCACGAACACGGCATCTTACAGCTATGCCTTCAGATAAGAGCTACGACTTTCAGGGTGAAGCCAGAGTGGAGAGGAAGCGAAGAAGAAGCAGTTTGAGAGGGGAGGGGGTTTGGTCGCACGGGTGATGGCACTTTCGTAAGTGCGATGTCCTCTATTTAGTATTGTCGTAGTTTGAGAAAACAATTTTGGACGCATCAGTTAGAACTACTCAGATCATTATTGATTGCGCCTAGTAGAATGTAAGCAAATAACTTTTTCATTTGTAAGTCTACACAATGAGTGCATTTTCAAGATCATCGCTATAACCGGTGGAGCACGAGGTGTTGGACGTGGTTTGGCGAGGAGATTCGCTATTAATGAGCGCGCTATTGTATGCATTCTAGACATCAACGAGGTTGTTTTATTTTTATTTTCTTTCAATTTACTTCAATAGCTCGGATGAATTTTCGTCTTCCAGTAGCAGTCAGCCGTAGCGTTGATGTTCTTCCCAGCTTCAAAAAATATGCATTTATTCCAGCATCTTTCATTCAGCATATTGTTTGGTTCATAGGTGGGAAAAGGTGACCGTTTCATGACCGTGGAAGTTTGCATCAGTTGCATCCTTATTTTCAGAATCATGCTGATTGACTATGGTAGATATCTGAATTTACTAGTAGATTTCTGAATAGATATTAAATAGATAGTTCATAATTGGAATTCGTCTTATGCAGATAGAGGGATGCCGAACTGCCGCTGAAATCAATAACGATGGTGGACGAGCGCATTTCTTCAAGTGTGATGTCTCAGATCCAGATAATCTACGAGCATGCGCTAAACGCATTTACGCATCTCCAGAACTAGGTGATCTTTTCAACTCGAGTGATCAGGAAATGGAGATTCACACGCAAAAAACTGGCTCGTTATGCGCTTTCGTATTCCGTTTTTCACGAGCTACCAGTTTATAATGAAATAGCGTAGTTCATGAGTTGCCATAATATTTGTTGATCCGACGCCTTGAAGAAATCTTCGACAAATTGATCGCTTTTTTTTGATAAAAAGGCAATTCTTGCTCGTAAAATGGTTGCAAAATTTTTAGCATCTTTAAATGCACATAACTTTTCCCGAGGTTGGGGAGTCATCATGAAAAGTGGTATGTGAGATCAGCCTAAGGTTTATATTGTATGCACTAAATTCGACACTGCTAAGCTTCAATCGTTGCCTAGTAGAAACCGGCATGGAGTTAAAATAGATTGTTGTTGCATTGCCTTAAGGCTCCAAAGAAAAAAAATGCTTGGCTTATAGCACTAAAGAGTTGGCAAACGAAATGGGATCAAAATTTTTGCTCCTTTTTTTTCCAAAATTTGAAAATCATTTTCCACGGTCTTGTTGAGAGAGCAGTCGTGAAAAAATAATACTGAAAAATAATACTGCTTTGTTATCTCTTCAAAGTTATCTGCTTTTGGAAGGATCCATTCGCTTGACCATTTCGAAGCTTCCGAAATGATAGCTTGGGCAGTTTGGGAAAATTTGCATGAGATAACAGCTTTAGGCAAAACAATATTTTCCCATATTGAATATAAGCAGCAAATTGCAATGTAATTTAAGGCAACGTCGATATACTAATTTGCGATGCGGCTGTACTTCGATTGGGGCAATTGTTGGATATGAGTGACGATGATTTCAGAATCACAATGAACGTTAACGTGCTCGGTTATATTTTTGTACGTTCTTTGATAAGCATTCCGCGCATATTTTAAACCCACGCCATTTGAATGAAACTGAGAAGAAAACTATAATCGAAACGAAACGACCTAGAAGGACAGATCGACGATGGTCTGATTCTCTCCTGTTTCCCATCTCCCAACTTCCTCCTTTCTCAGAAATTCCAACTTGATTATCAATAATTAGCATCTGCAAAGAATTTCCTTAAAACGCCTCCTGTTAACTCATTTCAAAGAATTCTTTAGCAATAAAAATATGTGCTTTCAGATTGACATTTTTATTGCGTTTTGTAGCAATGCCTGCAATCTTTATATTTCCGGAAGGGAAGAGCCCCATAGCACACATGTTATATGTTGTACTGTACATTTGTTGTTTATAGACTATTAGATCGTTTCTGGCCGAAATGATCAATCGAAATAAAGGACAAATTGTTGCGATTGCTTCAATATGCAGCTATTACGGAGAGAATTTGGGCAGTGCATATTGGTGAGTTTTTTAAATGTTACACTATTAGAGTTTTATCACTTCGAAAAATATTGCATTTCGATGCAAACAACACAATACTATTGGAGTGAGCTTTAATAGTTGTTCTCCGTGAGAACCACCAATAACTAAAGTATACCAGAGCTCGATTAATGGGCAAGCAGAGCTCTGGAAGATTGATGTCAGACCCTGAAGTGGTCGATGCAACTTTAATTTGTATTGATCACGAAACACTTCTTTGAATGAGATAATTGCAGTTGGTAGTTGCGGTTGTTTTAATGAGGTCGTACTGAAAGTGAGCTGTGCTCGATATTTTAGTAAAAACACATCATTTGCCACTCTTCCAAATACCATAATATGGTTTCAGCACATCGAAATTCGCTATAAGAGGACTAATGGAAACGCTGCAAATGGAACTGGATGAGATGAACAAAAACGGAGTTTGTGTTACGACCATCTACCCTTACTTCATTGACACACCTCTTATTACTGAGAAGAAAATGGAACCTTTTAGCACGTAAGTCAATACTCTACAGTTGAACGTTTTATCGTAAGCCAAATGGGTTTAAATGATAGGGAAGTAAGCGCTATTGCTTGTTAGCCAGATAGCTTCCGCTCGTAACATAGATGATAGAAGCTCTAGTTAAGTGCACTACGAGCTCCAATACTTCTATATTTCAATTTTGTAAAGGTTTATTACGTTATGCATGAGTAGTGGACGTTTGGGTGTGCCGTGAAAGGGTCAGGCCAAGTTTGGGTCGGATGGTGCCCAAAGATGATTTGCTGCACTGGGTTTTGTACAGCTTGGTGGTTTGACGGTGCAGCAATCGATGAACTGTTTTATCGCCGCTTTTGGCTATTTGGATCACTGATTGAGACGATGGGCTGAAACGCAAAACAAAGTCATCAAGCCAGCATCTGCAGCTGCACACTATTGCATATATTTTTATTAAATAAATGTAAATAAAATACAGAAATTGTTGGTGTTCATGCAGAAAGCCAGATTCAAGAAAAGTGGACCATCACACAACTCGAGATTATAAGTGTTTGAAACGTTTTCATGACTCCGGCTCCTCTGCTGCCAATCGGAATGAGGCGTTTATTGATTGGGAAAGGAAAGAGATGGACAGAAGCAGAGGAGTCCGTAAGTATGGCGGACTTATTTCAGAGTTTGCAAATCTCGTAGAGTTTTTACTTCCTGTTTCATTTTAATGCTGTTCAACTGCAATACGCATCCGATCAGGATTGCGCACACTGCATTGCATGATGGCTTTTTGTCAAGCAAAACGATTTAGAGTCTCAAGAAGGTGGGGTGTGACCTTACCTCTTAACATTCAGAGTTACACGTCACCTCTTTCCAAAGCACCTGATTCTCTGAAAAAGCGTCATTTCAGGTTCTACGATGTAATACCTCTCGATGAATGCGTAGAAGAAATGATGGATGCTATTTTAAAGGAACGCCTTTCACATTTCATTCCACAAAGATTGGCTATCCTCTGCACTTTTCTGAAGTGGTAGGAAATTGCAATATTTAATATACTCAACGAAGCAAAAACTGTAATTCCGCCATAACAGAACTCTTATGGTAGAAAATCACATAGGCGAATGTTGGCCTTATATCAGCTGTTTTTAGAGTCACTTTTGTAGCAGTGAAATTATGCCTATTATTGCTCCAGTTTTGACGTTTTATAAAACGCTTTCATATGTTAGAATTCATCAACTTAAAATGACCCCGAAAGATCACCGTAGACCGTGATAATACGAGACATTTTTAACAAGTAGTATATGATCAAGAAGAGCATTTCTTTCATATGCTGTTAGCCTTCAGCTGGCTGTTTTTAGAGACACTGTTTCATAAACGATTGATTTCAGCTGTGCAACAAAGAATGTCGTTCCGATGGCTAGACGTATCTTCAACTTTAGGTACGCTCCAAAGACCGATTTCGAAGAAGCGCCGACTTCGATTAACATAAAACAATAAGCTTGCCACATTAATCAGTAACCAATTCAGTGGTTTTTGAATTAGATGAGGACTTCTACAAAAGATGACTTTTTTCTTATGTTTTGAGAGGAGATCTTTTATCCAAGGTGGATTCGGTGTCTCCCGTCCACGATTACTCTTCTGTTCCGAAAGCCAATTCCTGTGTTTGTGGCATATTGGCAAATTTTCCATCGATTCACAGGTGTCATATGTTCTCAATAATACTAACAAATCCATTCTCACCGACATTATTACGTCTTCTAATACTTAATGGTCGTAGGTAGCATATTCCATTATTTTCATTAATACTCGTATTGAACAGACTCCCGGTTTCTGTGCGTTCCAACGGCGCTAATGAAACCCGATAGACTAACTCGAAGTGTTTGATACCACAGGTTTTTTATCATTCCGCTAGTCGACTAGCCCATCGGCCGAATTTTTTCCACTTTGCTTAGGTTGCCGCGACTATGTGCAGTAGTCCACGCGTACCACAGACGCCAAGGAGAGCATGTGGAATTCTGATGCAATATGTCTGATGCAATATGCAATATTCTGATGCAAACCTTTTGGATTTTTGGATCTCTGATTCCCCTGCAACCTCGGATTCGCTGTCTCACTTTTTCTCTTTTTCGTAGCAGGAAAGCGCGCCTCTTTTATCGTCCCTAAAGCACTCTCTCTTCGTTTCGTAACAAGCCATGCAAAGCAATTCACCAACTATCAACCGAGTGCTCCACGTGAAGCATACGACGAATCTAATGAATCTATTGGTCTAAAGCATACAATGGCGATAAAGTCTTCGCATCGTAGTCCAAAACTGCATTACCAATGTAGCTACTACTCGAATGATACCTGGACAACTATGCTCTACGCCATCCCCACAAGTTTAGACGTGTTGATTGCAAACTTCAAGATGTTTATAAAGTGATCAGCGCTCGAATAAAAGATTCAATAAATTAAACGGGAAACTCAATTTAGTTTCGACGTGTTTTTTGATACAGGAACCACCCCGCCCAGGCTCAGCGGACTAGTTTAAGTCGGCTATTATAGAGCCATTCCAGATGATTTGATGACTAGAAGTTCAAGTGTGATATGTAAAGTGGCGATAAAGTCTTCGCATCGTAGTCCAAAACTGCATTACCAATGTAGCTACTACTCGAATGATACCTGGACAACTATGCTCTACGCCATCCCTACAAGTTTAGATGTGTTGATTGCAAACTTCAAAATGTTTATAAAGTGATCAGTGCTCGAATAAAAGATTCAATAAATTAAACGGGAAACTCAATTTAGTTTCGACGTGTTTTTTGATACAGGAACCACCCCGCCCAGGCTCAGCGGACTAGTTTAAGTCGGCTATTATAGAGCCATTCCAGATGATTTGATGACTAGAAGTTCAAGTGTGATATGTAAAGCGTGATCTCTGGTGGCTTGTCTATTGGCCGGACATACTTATCAGTGGAAATTTCTCCTCTATTGGGAAGAAAAGGATTATGTTTGCGCTTACTACATGGATTGTATTAGCTTCCCTGCAGCTTTTCAGATGAACTATGCGAGCATATAGGTGTTTCGAACTCAACGGTACGTCAAAATTGCAAGTTTTAAGAAATTCATAATCTTTTTATGTGAAAATGGCATAACGTAGCTAGATAAAAGCCGGTCTCATAATAAAATCAAGCGTTTTCCAACCCTTCTACACCCACATGGACCCCTCCCTTCTGAATATTTCTGTCCTCCCGTGAAGAAATTTCAGAGCTCCCTCATGGGAGCAGGGGAATGGGGATAGTTGATCATATCGTAGAGCGTGAAATGCATCCATGGTGCCCTTGCCCACGGAGCCCTCTTTCGTGCACTGATTTCCATGCAACATCAAGGTTTGTTCACTACGTTTTCGTATTTTTCGTCACTGAATTCGATGCGAACATGTTCTTTTGAGCGTCTCATCAGTATAATCAAAGTGGTGTTTCTGCCCATTTCAGTTATCTTTGTGAACAGAAGATCGAAGTGTTCAGTATTTATGCAATTGTAAATAGAGATAAATGAATCCATGCAACATTATAAAGTTAAGGGATAAGACTGATAGATTTCATCCCTGGTGTTTTCTGAGTGCAGCAGCTGTACGTTCTCTCTTCTTCAATCGTCTATCTTCTTCATATGATTGCTGCAATACTTTCATGTATTAGGTGTTATGCGTGAGTTACGTACAGTGCATAAGAACTTTCTAACCGTAGAAGCGCTAAAGAATTATTTAGCTAAAGCAGATATAAAGATCTTTAGTGAAATTACTGCTTCTTGGATGCATATAGTAGCTCTCTGTGATAAACACTGAGAGGTTGTAAGATTTCTTTAAACGAAACTGAACGTACATTTATTCTAGTGATGCTCATAGACGTGTTGGCATTCTTACTGCCACGCCACTCCCCTCCTTCCCGCTTCCTCGAGGCTTTCTGAATGTTCTTCAGGGGTAAGAGTCGCAAAAGAATTTCATGTCATGAAAACAATGGTTGTATCCAGTAACAATCCCAGAACTGTTGCCTTTTATGCAAGCCGATCGACTAGGAGAGATAGATATGTCTGCGCACATGCATGTGTTTGTCTAGTGGCAATCCAGTGACAAATTATATCAACTCATATGCAGGTTGCATTCCCTATTATTTGTTCGAAACCTACTACAGATATTCCATTTGTGTTGCTCATACAATTGGATTATTACAGGCTAAATAGCATATGCAAGCATCGTCGTGTTGATGTCTCAAATATGCAATTGTCATGCAAAGTAAGAAAGAACAAGTGAAATTTAGGTAAACTTTCGCATACCTCAGCTTCTAGAGATTCGCCACTCGAGGTATTTTCCGAATAATGGGCATCTTTTCCGTTGCTTCTCGGTGTTTCTTCCTCGCCATAACGAGCTTTAATACTCATAGCTGGTATCTTATATTCTTCTTCATAGTTATTCGTCGTTTTCTTGGTTCCATCCTCACTTTCCTCACCATAGATGCCGGTTTTGATCTTGGCAGGTACCTCACCTTCTTGATCGTAACCCTCAATGGTGCCCTTACTTGGCGGCTTGGTTACCTCGCTACCATAGTCGCCTCCTTCACTTGTGTCTCTTGCTTCCTCTCCGTATTGCCCGTTAGCAGGTTTGGGCGGCTGCTCGTAAGCTTCGTGGTTTGGTTGCACCGGAGTACTAGATTCGTCACCATAATTCCCATCATTGCTAGGCTTAGCTATCTGGCCATCTCCAAGGTGTCCTCTGTTTTTATTACGAGTTTCTCCTTCCTCACCATAGCTGTTGCCGCTGTCCTCCTTCGCACTTTCGTCGTATCCTTTATTCATATCGTCTGATTTCCTACCCTTCCCGTTTCTGATTCTGCCAGTGATTTGCCGATTGTCTTGCTCCGTGGTGGGACGTCCAACATAAGAACTTGCACTGAGGTCACTATCAATATACTTAACCCGTTTAGGTTGCAGTGAAGGTGGATTCGTCTGTTTGTAACTTTCCTCTGTAAAATCATTCTGTTAAAATTAACCATGCAGGAAGACCAGCTGAAGGCTTGTTTTCTTCGAAAGCCTCATAAAAGGAGCACTTAAATCAACTTTGCGGTTCTAAAATACCACAGATAGTAAAATAACTGGGAATTGCTATTAGCGATCTCTTAAGGATGGTCTCTCAGAGACCTTCGTCCATCAAACAAAATTGAATCAGTCTGAGTGAAATTCGGATGCTAAATCTTCCAACAACAGTCACATCCACAACTTGCATTTGCTAAGCATTTTGTGGTAACATCTTGTCTGCACCTATTTATGTTCATGCGTTTTGTCGCTCTGTCTGGTCTGCCCGATACTTTCAAAGAGGAAAGCACTTAAGTTAAAGCAATCAAATTTGCATGGTATACCGTACACCAAACACGGACTTCTCGTCCTAGTCTTAATGCCGATTTGCCAACTGAAGGCATGATTCCGAAAATTTAACTACTTGTTGTTCAAATATGAGAATTATTGATGAGGTGAGCGATGCGTAACCACGCGTCTCGTTTTAGCGCCTCTGAGACGCTCCGCCAATTGATTACCGAAGAGGAGCAAATTCCTCAATTTATAACATAGTATACGAATTCTTAAAAGTACACGAATTCATAATTCATCTAATCTAGAAGAAGTGCGTAAAAATATGTGCGGCGAATATAAATAAGCTTATTGCTGAAGGAATGAAAACACATGAGTTCGTCCAGTAGTGTTTTCAGCTGCATTTTCTATCTTTCTACAAAAAAGGTCATATATGAAAAGTGAAAATTATAGCAGAAAATATCGTTCAAGGCAGTCACTTATTCTATCGTTCGAGTAATCAACTTAATAGACAGCAGCAAAGTGGGGCCTGGAGGGAATATGGATAACTCTTCAACACTTTTAGAAGACTAACTTTTTCCGGTATATTCGTCAGCTGTAGAAGCACCGTAACCTCCGGCTCCCCCAGCCCTATTTTCATCGGCACTGCCAACTCCATATCCTCCGGCGCCGCCATGTCCATGCCTAGCAACCCCATTAGCTCCGTTATTGCCAGCCTTGCCAGCCCTACCGCCTCCAGCAGAAGTGTCAGCTTTATCGCTCCTTTCAGGGCAAGGGCAATATTCGCCATCGCCGCCTGCAAAATGTCAAATTAGTGCTTCCAGGACCACTAAGATTAGACTAACAAAAGACACGACAGTGATGATCGGCTTAATATAATCGATAAGCAGAGTGACGAAGGGGAAAAAAAACAAGCGTCTGAAAGAGGTATCATTGCCGGGACCAAAACTGCTAACCTTTCTGTCCTGGTTTCGCCTGAGGGCCTTGTGGTCCGCGTCGGCCATGAGGGCCTTTCAAGCCTTCAATGCCTCGTCGTCCTTGTTCTCCTTAATACACAGTATTACTTTCTATGAAAAAGTATGGATTAAGGTCGAAGAGAGAGTTGATGCACATTTACTGCAGCTTTGGTCTCACGACGGTCGAATCTAAGTTAATCACTGAGCTTATCTCATTATTAGAGAGATAAGCCGTGGCGAAATGGCAATAACGACAATGGTGAAAAATGCTGTAGATATAGCAGCTATAGAAATATGTGATCTTTCCTCACCGGCCTTTTGGTGTAATTGATTGTTCTCAATAAAAAGGGATGACTATAACTATTGATAAATGTCTCTCATTAAGAGGAAGAGCTACTTCTTTTGAAATGACATGCATCAATGTGATCAATCCATAGCTCAGTGATGACTCAAATGACTGATCTCCATGTAGATGCCATCACGTATACATTTATTTGTCTCTATGTGTGCCAGTCACACACATATTGAGCATAAATATATTCAATTGAAAATATTCTCATTGGCGTCTACTGTTTTTTGGCAGTTTCCAGGCCAAATATTTTAAACGCAGTCTCTACGAAGCCGCTTCTGGACCTCAATTCTCCAGCATACTTTTTATGCACATAAGCATTCTTCTTAAATAGTGTATAGAGTAAATGTAAGGCTGACGTAGAAGTACAAATTTAATCTGGTATATTTTGACACAGACTCGCCTACATAAATTCTTCCAGTTTTCACCAAACGAGTTTGCAGTTGTTTCTGAACGCCTTTAATAACGCATGAGATCGGACCCTTTCACAAATCGAAGAAAGGCTCGCCACACGGCATCAGCAGTCGCTTATTCATAACTTTATGTTTTGCTACACTGACGAAAATCGGCCATGTAAAATTGATTCAAGAGCAAAGTTTATAGCCTGTCGTTTGTTGAGCATTTTCAAAGATGTAACCAACCAGCCAGGCCAATTTCTCCTCGTTCCCCTCTCGGTCCTTCGTAACCTTGCTCTCCAACGGCGCCAAGTTCACCTGTGTGCCCAGGTGGCCCTCGTGCATAGCCGATCCCATCGTTTCCACGAGCACCTGAAATCACGGTATGTCATTTACTATAGGGCGACGAAGCCAGCCATTTGGCAGCAAATTTTATTAAAGCTGCATGATACTCATGAATAAGAACACTTACCTCTTTCGCCTGCTGGTCCCATTTCCCCATCTGTACCGTAATCTCCATGTTGCCCCTCATCACCAAGTAGGCCATCAGAGCCTGCAACTTGTTGTACTCTTATTACAACAGCAACAGGCCTAGAGCACAAATTTTGCACTTTTGTTGAATTGTTAAATTATGAAAATAATTAACGAGCGTAATAATGAGCAGCAAATCTAATCAGTTTGAGGCAAAAGGATACTCCAATAAGCATCCAGGGTTTGCGAAGACCCTCTCTCTTAAACAACTTCATCACAGCCGCATTAGAGTTTCGTCAAAACGGAAGCTACAGGCCATTATGATTGCCACAAAAGCAATGAGGCTACAGCACTGCACAGATTTGGATGCCATCATCGAAGACTGGCGAGGTTGACCTAAAATCAGTCAATGAGATCACTGCCAACCCAGTATTAAACTACATTACCAATCGCACATTCAACTGCAAAAAAGTGTACAAGAAAACTGGATTTGTGTTGGAAAAAAAAACTTTTTACGAACTACAGGTCGAATACAGAGTCTTAGACATTTGACCTGTATTGACCCAAATTTGTTTAAGCTGATTGGCAAAGGTAAATATGACCAGAAATTGGCCAGAGAATCCGACAACAATGAAATTTCGGTCATTGAAATATTTATTTTACCCAAATCGAATCTCTCTAGTCATCATTGCTCCAATATTTGAATTCTCTCTAATTGCATCGTTTAACACTGAAATTCTCACTTTTCATCGATTATTTTATGAATAGTCGTTCTAGTTGATGCTAGTGAATAATTTTGGATGCGTCTTTTTTAAATTTACATGACCCACAACAATAGTATATGGGCATTTAATGAACGCAGCACTTACCTTGCAGGCCCCTTTCTCCTTTGTATCCATTTGGTCCTTTAAATCCACGTTTTCCTTTAAAGCCTTGCCGGCCTGGTGCTCCACTTGGACATGGTCCACACGCCTTAGCTCTGAGAGAGTAGTATTCACCGTCCTTGCCAGGCTGGCCAGGTATCCCGTCCATGCCATCCGGACCTAAATAAACTCCCATATTTTTAATAGAACCGAGCATTCAGAATTTTGCCTGCGTCCTCCTTGCTCACTGATATAGAATTGTGTTAGGAATGGTGCAATAAAAATAGCTTCTAATGGCCATTCCATAAAATTGCAGTGACAATAAGAAATTTTCGGAAAGCCAACCAAAATGAGCAATCAAACACATCCATCATCGAAAATAGTTCTGACGCATCGAGTAAAAAGGAGTTGTGTCCGAGCTCCTATTACTTGTTACTGCTAGCACTTACCACTGATTGTTGCCACTCGCTGTGTCATATGTTGAAAATGGGAAAAAACTTTTTGTGAATAAAAATCAACTTCTTATCACTTTTGAATGTATGCGAGCAATACTGCTTATTTTTATTTGTGCCGAAAGATTGCGAAGAAAATGAACGTAGTTGTTTTCATAAAAGTGGCAATAGTTTGCCATTTCATCCAACCTTTCAGGCCAGGATATCCGGGTTCTCCAGGTGGACCAGACAAGCATTTCCTCGTTTTTTTTGTCTCTTTCTGTCCACCGAGTAAGTAAGCTCCATATTCACCTGTAATACGATAGAGTTTGAAACGACAATTTGTAACAGCTTTTATCATCTACCGCATTTCATAGCACGAAGCGTCCGGCAATAATGGACGTAATTTATGCTAGCGATATTATTCAATTGATTTTGTTCACTTCTGTAACCAGTGGAACTGTTTGGAAACGAAGAAGAAATGATTTATCCATCTTAGTGAGCATTTGAAGCATTTTTCGTCGTATAATTTTCAAAAAAAGGCTACATATAATTATATTAGGCAGATGACTTTGCGGTAAAGTGGCGTGGATAAGAGGGGTTAGGGCAAAAAATCACGAAAAAGTGCCCAAAAAAACCTCGTCGACCAAAATTTGATTGTGCAAAAAATACGAACTTTGTCGTTTTCTTCGTAGTTGTTTAACTTCTCGAACTTCAGAACTTTGATCCAGAAGATTCTTCCAGAGTGAATTTGAAAGCTCTATATAGTGGTTGCGTTCTAGTTCGAGCTCTTCTTCGATCCTCGAAAGTTCCATAAACAGCATAGGCACTCCGATGATAAGAGCAAATAGAGCAAGGCATGAAAGCGATGCCGCACTTGATGTGCTCCATATAAGAGAATACTTCATAGTGGCCCTGAAACACTGGTTCCGGATAGGTATTTTGCTCCACAAGCTGTTAAAAGAAAACTGATCTTCGCCGGCTTGCAAAGTAGGACACTACTGTAGTGATTCACGTCCTACGATAAAAGCAAACCTATGACTGCATACATTTTCACAATGAAACAGCACCTGCACAATACTGATTTCCTAAAGGATTTATTAGTTGTGACGGAGATGTCCCATCCTCCTGTATTTGCATTTCTTCTTACAAAATCACTTTCATGACTTCAGAAAATTAAACTAAGCAGAAGTTAATCAAAAGGAGGTATGAAGTTAATCACCAGACACATACAATTCGATATTCTAGTCCAAAAAGCTGGAACGTAATTGCTAATTAGAAGGCAAACGTGAACAACGGTTTCATTCTCACTTCGGCAACAAAAATTGCATACACTCAGCCTATTCACTTGCGAGGATGTGAAAATGACCACATAGAGGAATGAAAACAACAATGGGATTCCGTATGCACTTATATGAGAATATATGAATCCATTCAGCATTTCATAACCTGATTGCAGAAGTCGGTTTCATCTCAGAGAAGGCTTTTAATTAAGACAACTTTTCATGCCGCACACTTCAACGGATAGAAATTGTTGCATTGTCGTTTACCAATAAGTTTTTGCCCATATTCATATTAAAATGCATTGTTTATTGAAAGAAAATATTGATAAAATGGTGTTACAGTTCCTATGACTGTCTTGTTAAAAAGGCGCAAGAGTTAGTGATAATAAGTGAAGTTAAGTGATAATAAGTGAAGTTCTATTCAAATGAAGTTAGCTTAACATAACAGATTATTGATAACGGGGAGAAATAGCAACCAATCGAGTTCTATCAGATGGCCAAATAAAGCTCTCACTCTGGGGAAGTGACATATTTATATAAGGCTATCGATCAGATAAGCAGATTTTTGCTGAAATATTCATTTATGAGAGAATGAACGACTGAAGATGGAATGGTTAATTCCAAAAAAAAAACTTGATTGTAAAAAATTTTAGAGATGGTATTGAAGCGACGTCTCATCAACTCCGTTTGCATATCTGATCTCATATATATAACTATTATCGTAATTTCCGATCAGGAACAACTTGCAGAGAAAATCGAAGACAATGCAATGCTCTGGTATTCACGTTCAGCTAAAATTCATATATTCTTTTATTCGATCAAATAATATAGATGAAAAACTTTTTAAAAAAATATTTGTCGGTTAAAGGCATTCAATTGAAATTGTCATATATGTAATGAGCTTTCCATTGATGGATTGTAGGTGAGTAATATCGAAAATTTTTCTGCTCGGATAAAAATTTTTTGGCCACGTTCGGCCAAAAATTGTTGCCTTTTCCTTTTGAGCATTTTTTTTCCCCACTTAGTGACGGAGCTCGAAAGATCAGGTTTTATTTTTGAAAATATTTCGATTATATGATTAACATAGTGCAAAGAAGACACAATAATAATAGTAATATCGTGACAACATGCATTTATATAGGAAATGATAGTTTGTAGCAACGTCGCAACAACCAGTTCATATTATGAGATATTTAAGAAACAGTTAGATATGTTTGGGAGATTGCAAAAAATTATGTCAATATGACAAATTAATAGTTGGAAAAATAGCAATAAGTAAGAAAAGGGCATGCGAATGCGTATTGTTTTAAATCAAATCAACAAAAATTCTCGATCATCGAAGAAAACTTTCACTAATCGTTTGCAAAAGCCACATTGAAACGTTGATAATATTGGCCAAATTGGCCAATATGATATGTTGGCCAAGATTGGCTAAACATATTCACCACAACTTCAAATTGATAAGCGATTTTAAGTTGTAATGGGGAGTGAAAATGCAAAAATATACATTTGTAATAAGCAATCAAATATCACGAACGTCTCGTCTTCATCGGGCACAAAAACGTCAACAATGAAAAAATACGCATATGCCAATATCCCTTTTTTATTGCGTATAGATTAAATGCGGGTACATTTTTTACCGTATATTGGTGCGCTGACTGGTGATGTCTATAATAGTATATAAGATGGAATATTCGCCCGAATCATTTATCTCCCTGAGATTCTCGCTGGATCACGCAACGCCATTTCTGTTAGACTGCCCTGAAATTATATCACAATTTGCGGACCAAGTGAGTGGTTCGTATAGTGTCCTATTCCTATATCCAGTGAAAAAAATGAAAACAATACAAGCATACAATCTTCACAACATATGGTTCAACATAGCCATTTTGAAAAGAAAAACTCCCAACTTATCTCACTCAAATACAGGTTAGCATCGGCCAAAGAAGAACGCTCGGCAATAATATCCATACTTAACAACAAATAAAAAAGGATGAAAACAGTTTAAGCATACATGATAAAGTTTAGCGTTATGAATTCCTAGAGTAGTTAGAGCAAGATCAGCGAGTGCCGCCTGTATACCAAGTGCACAGCTCACTATCGTCTCACGTCCTTCTGTATACCCGGAATGTTGAAGAACTGCAAACAAGTGCCATTACTTTTCATACTGTTCCTCTGTGGATATATCACGATACTTTTACAAGAAAAATGTAAAGTAGTAGTCAATGCCAATGGCAGCGAAATAAGAATCTTGTGGGATCTCATTTAGGTGGGCAATTTTTAGCGCGTTAACGAAATATATTTTTAAGTTCACAAATTCATTAACGAACTCATTTATAATATGCCGCTGATAGGTTTTTATAAAATGCGATAAAAACCTATATAAATGAGTTGCAATACGATTAGATGCTATGTGTGTTTCAATAAAAGTGTTCTGAACTTTCAAAACGATAGGCGATAAAAATTGGAAACGTTGTGAATTAAAAAATGCATTAGAAGATATTCAAATACTCAAAAGCAACACTCCGAATGAATAGAGTTCAAATTATACCATAATTTTTATTAAAGCCTTACATAGTTTAGCATAAGCCAATGTATCGTTGTCAAAAATGTCGGAATAAATCTTCAAAGAGATTATTGAATCAAAGCAGTAATAATGCATATGTCTACTGCTGACAGTTGAATTCAGAACACAAATTCAATCATACCTTTCTTCAGTTCGGCAGGTGGCTTTACACCATGCTCATTTACGATCTCAGTGGATGGGAAATTCTTTGCACCAGCAATATGGAAGCCGGGAATTTTGCCTGTAACAATCAACTCAATATTTACTACATCCCATTCAGCGATAATATGAATAGATTCCATCTAAATAGATGAACATTGATACTGTGCTATAGACAAATTCATCGTGCAAGTTGTCCATTGCGCCATGTAAGCAACTTTTCTCAAACTAGCAGCAGTCCATCAAGTCTCTTAAACTAAAGGCGCAAATCTGATAGATCACGATGAAATACTGCTCCTCCTACTATTGTTAAAATTGGAACATACTGTATGCACCATTTAGCATTCCTTCATAATTCAATAACAACCTCTGACAAATGAATTGTTCAAAATTTATTTAAGGTTAGCCCTTAATGCTCAATCATCCGGTCAAACTCAAAGGAGTGAACAATATGGGACGATCGAACATCTTAGCCTTTTAAACTTGAATCGGAGCACTCTCAGCTATAACAACCGCCAACAGCCTCAATTAGTCAAACAACAGTGGGGTGGCTATTGGAATTCGTTCTCTAGCGGATCCAGAGGGAGCTAATAATTATTTAACCACTGAGAATTCGCAACTGTTGTCATGGCACTTTTCACCTAACAGCTCTCATGCATTACGGGAGAAAGATAAGAAGTTAAGCTGTCCAAGTGAAGCTAAAAAATCAACACGCCCGGTCGTTCCTTAACGTTTCGAATTAAAATATCAGCGGATGGTGATGGGAATCACCTGAAGATGGGAATTGTTGCGGTGTTTCACCGGTGTACATAGCACGTGGTCGTGCATCATAGAAATTAATCTGAAACCATCGAAACAGATGATTTCAACGTGAAATGACTGAGAGCATGAATCATTCATGATACAGTTGCCATANATGCTCATAGGTATGGTTTTTCTTCCATCCCAAAAGTTTCAAAACAGTTATGTCAAATCAATTAACCGTTCAATTGGCCATTCAGATTCAGTGAGTTTTGCTGCACAAACTGTAGAATACAGACATCGCGTTAAAAATGGTATCAGACAAGATAAAAGACGAAGGAAGAAAAAAACAGTTCGGAAGAGAGAAAAGCATAACAAATTATCGCTAAGAAAAAAGTTCGTAGTTACCTTGACTGCGACTTTCTCTCCATCAACAGGATTTCCGGCCGCTATCCATGCGGCAAGACCGCCATTCAACACTTGAACATTCTCATGCCCGTAGTACTGTAGAAAAAAGCCAATAATCACACCTCCTGTCTTAGTATTTCAGGTGAGATTCTCATTTTGAGACAGATACACCGGGCAACGATTAACCTGGTCGCCTTGTCACCAGTACCTTCCAATGAACCTCTGGCACAGTCTGTGGTCTCCTAGGATGGAAGTTGTATTGAGTAGGCCTACTCCAAAAGCTCCTAGTTCCATAGCTTTTTTCCACAGGAACTGCTCTCTTATCACCGTTTTTCCTATGACGGTGACGTTAAAAAAGAAAACAAATGTGAAGTGACCATTTTCTTTAGTAGTGATTGAAATACTACGAAGAAGTGGCAAATTCTTCGCTTAAATATTACAAGTTTAGCTTCATTTCACCCTAGAGAGGTGATACGTGCAAGTTTTGTTGTCTTTAAAAGGTATAGAAAGTTCTTATTTTGAAGTGCTCCATTTCGTGAACAATAGGCCATTCAAATCAACAAATTTTCAGTAAAAGAACATACCCTCAGAAGCCACCACAGCTTTGACGAGAACAGCATACCCGAAAGAGGTCCACGGCTATACACAACTACATGATCACCATTGTTTATGCCCAAAATACGAGCGTACTTCTCAAAGATCTTCGGTGGATAGAGTGCATATCGCTGAAACCTTTAAAGAAGAAGTCATGATATTGGTTTAAACCATCCACAAGTACTGTTATGTTATCTGATCTAGCCCAGGTATAGATAATTAGCAATTCAAGAACTGGATAAGGCGTCATATTCATGAAAGTTTTATCACTATGAGATGAGAAGCCTCATAATTCAATAACGCTTCATCGCTCAAAACGTTTCTCTCCAAGCTTTGCGGCGCTATTAATGATGAAATATGCAAACTGTGAATGTCCCCTAATTATGAATCATTACTTCTCATTTCTTATACATTTGTGGATGGAATCATCCACATTCATTCAAATCAGCAGTTCTAAAACCAATGTCATAATATATTTACAATTACAATAATATGTAAATAGCAGGTCATTAGCTGCTATATCAAAGAGGATGTGCCCTTGATTAAAAAAAAGTAATTAGAACACCAGTTGAGCTCCATCTAAGGCAGCTGAAACTTTCGTGATTTATCAAAGAGATTAAAACTGATGCAAAAGTCTACTTACTGGCCCACGTACAAGCCAATATCCATATTGAAGTGAACAGCGCCATGAATATGTTGTTTCACGTACTCTTCTCGGACCTGAACAAAACGCTTTATAAGTGGTAACTAACGAAACAAACACCTGAAAATATGCATACCAATCTCGCACACCTATCAAGCTCAGTCTTAAAACCGTTATGATGCTAATTTTACGAGTGATCAAGTCGCTGATCGAATTATCAAACAATTACGCTATCACGAACAACATTGTCGGTTTGATTAAAAATTTTCATAGGATTTGTGAATGCAATAATCGCATCCTTGTGGGATGTGATATGCCTTAAAAGTAATGTTCTTTCTTTTCTTTCTCCTGCAATCTTCCTCTCCCTCCCCGCGTTCTCCCCATTCAAGCTAGAACAAAAGTTTGTTAATTGCAACGGATGAAGCGCATGCTTCAGGCATGTGATATAAAGGACCGTTTAGTTTGCGAATTCGGCAGATGGAATATCGGACATTGTCATTTAGTGAGTGAAAGTAGCAAAGCAAATTTGAGTTAGGGCGGCGGTATCCTTTTCGCAAACGCCATTCCTCTTTGATAAGCAATTTGGAAGATCAAGTTACAGATAACTGGCAGCAGATCCATGATGAAACTAACGAAATCCTTAACATATAGTTTCATGAAATCTAGTGATATTCTAGCATATACTATACACATTATATATATATATATATATATATATATANAAAATCTTCCTACCCTATTATTACTGATCAAATATTGCAATAATGGCCTACACATTCGAAATACCTCCCAATAATTAAAGTATATCGATATTTGCACTTTTTTTTCCAATCACTAGCAGTAGCCAATTCAGGATGTCATTCTTTTCAATTACGAAAAGAAGAATTGAACTATAAGTGGCATCGATGAGAGTGAGAATTTCTAGGTATTTCTTCACAATTCAACACTGCAATTGCGTTGGAAATAAACCACACAGCTATGCATTCAATGAATCAAAATAGAAATCAAATCAGTGGGCATTCATGAATTCTTTATCTACCTGGAAAGCACATAACCTACGTCACCCATTTTGAGTCACTTTCAAGATGGGGAAAACAATTTATGGCTACATCGTAAATTCTAGTTCAGTTCTATGCAATTTACGATAAATCAAATACGATATATCTCATAGCCTTTAATTTTCGAATATTTTAACGCACTAAAGACGCTTTAATTATAGAAAAATAAAAGCATTTAAGCGCAAACAATAAACAAACCTTGATGAGATTATTGAGTTCATTAACGGAAATCAATGGGCTTCTCATAGAGGTCATATTTGTTGTGTGACGAAGTGATGAGATAAAATAGCAACGTGTAACTGAGAAATTAACTATGAGAAACGTTAAACGAACGATAAACATCGTTGATTAAATGCGTATAAAAAACACCAACTAAGCAGTGGAAATATTCATTCAACAACTAATATTCGCTCAGATCGGTCATTATATAGGAATCTGAGGAATGCTTGATTTGATGGTTTTTGATGTGTCCATTCATGCACATTGACACCCAACTTCATCAAAGTTGTTTTCATTAAAATATTTTCTCACAATGTGTACTTATTTTAATTCATTTTTAGTCAACATTCACGCTTCCTTCTATTTTTTTTGCTATTTTATTTCATTTTATTTATTTATTTGTTTATTTATTTATTTTTTGCTGTTTTAAATGATTAAATGTGCAATTCTCTCATCTTAATTTTTTTTAAAGCATAAAGTTGCAAATATTATGCAATCTTTTGCAACATAATTTTATATTCCTAAAGAAACAATTGCAAAGTTGCATATGACAACAACTCAAATGCAAAGACTATGTTATTGCATTATCACATAAATTCATTAGAACGACGGTCGAGTATAAATAAACAATAAATAAAGTTCAATCTACCGTTTAGTAGCCTCATCGTTAAATATGGTCGTCGGTTGTGATATGTGGCTATCAATAGAGTGAAACAATGGAAATTACGACCGAGAAAAATCAAAGAGTTATAAAAGTATTTGCAGTGATAATCACTGTTTCGTGATGCAGGCAATTCGTTCACCTCATTGAAACATCAAAATACTCACTGAAAATCAGTTCAATCGGGAAACCACAATGATCGAAAATGACAAATGAAAATAAAATGCTAGAAAAAAATTGAAAAATTGCTGACTAAAAGTTTCTTTTCTCGAGCGCTCTCCGATAGATCATACATT
>QEWY01000073.1:4557-50452 GCA_006503575.1 Baylisascaris schroederi | reverse complement strand
AAAAATAACATGAAGTTTGTTGCCGCAATGGGGAACCACATTCTATCATATCATCGAATTAACTTTTGCTTTTTTTTCTGGTAATCAAACACGAAGCTAATATATGAAAGCGATACAATTTTGCTGGAATCATCCCACTTACGCAAAGCAACTTTTAAAAAGTGGAAAGAAAAAATCCGCCTTCTGCAATTAAACAAATAACAAAAAAGAGCATCACAATTATGGGTTGCCAAACGTGGAAATGCACTATTTTTGTCAATATTTTTTGCCAAAAATCTTGCCTGATTTTTCGATATTTAAGAAATATGAGTAAAACCTAATGTCTATAGAAAAAATAAACGACAAATAAGCCCTTTGTAAGCTATATTTCGTTGTTTCACGTCAACTGCACTAACAACGATCATAGATTTTATTATGGACTTCCCTCAAATCGCCTCCTAGTAAATTAGGAAATGCATTCTGTAATAAGAGTTATTTATATTTTTAACATTGGATTCATGAAACTATGGTAATGAAATATTTTTATTTATAAAATATATTTAATTGCAATTGCAATTGCAATCTTTTTATATCTTCTAAGTAATTTAGCTATTGTTTCTGCATAAATTGCAATAATTTGATGATCAAAACACTGAAATATTTTTTGTATTCAAGAGAAAACATTAGAGAAGGAATTTCCTCGTTCCATCTCTACAATTCTAAAAAAAAAATCAAAATCATATGTACAAAGATGAAATATATTGAAAGACATCATCAACATAAATATCAATCAAATCATCAGATTCACTCCATATTCATTCATTGCAATTTCAAAGATAATGAAGTCAGAGTTGATAATTTTCGAGGCGATTTTCTGCATAGAACAAATATTCTACTCGAGGAAAAACGTTAACGAGTATCAAATCTGTATGATCGCATTTGGAATTTTAAACCTTTTATTACTGTTGTACTGTCGCTAGAACAGAGCTCAAAAAAACCTTATATACACTTTATACGTATCATTTAGATTCCTTTGTATAGCTCAAAAATATCAATAACAGTTCGTTTCATTTCTAGCGATTGCAGTCAGTATTGCATAAGCCTCTTATTACATGTTAGCTCATGGATCTCAAGCAGTCTTATATTTAATGAAGCTCGTGAAAATTGCACCAAATTTGAATACTTTAGAGTTTCTGAGGAAATGTATAACACTACTACAACGAAAAATAGATTGGACAAATGCAATATTCATAAACGCAAAAAAATCACTACATACTTGAGGCGTTCACTTAAATTTTTCTCTTTAATTAAAATCGACAACTTTTTTGAATTCATTCAAAATCACTGAAAGGTTTCCTATATCTTCTTCTAGTTATTCTCACTCTTCGTAAGGACCAGAATGAAAAAAAAGGGTAAAGAATTCGATAAGAGTGCTTCTGCAAATTACGTGTGCAACACACTGGCAGATATGCATTGCACTCGACGAGTGCGATGTGTTATCGATGTGAATGCAATTGAACGAGCATTGTGTACAACTATATTTTTGTGATCTTTTCACGATTCGTTGAAAATAAAACGGCGAAAGCCGTTCTTTGTAAATTAGAAGCGTTCAAATGGGTGGAGATGCCAAGGGAGGGTGGGATTAAAATCGCTTCATTTCGATAAGGTTTATTCGATTTATTAAAGATTTATTGCACAAATGATATTTAGAGAGAAGGATCGCAGAGTTGCAAACTCTCCTGACCTAGAAAGAGCTTCGAATGTTAGAGAATTTATTATGAGGGCGAATTACGAATTATTATGAGGAGAATTTATTACATTTGCAGCTTTATATTAGAACAACAGTGCAAGTTTCTGCTGTCAAAAATGCCTCTATGAAGTCAGATTTGGAATCTATTGATTTGTTAATTAACTTATTTAGTTATCTCCCCGAAGTCAGAATTGGAAACATGTTTCCGAAACCCAACGTTGCCTTTCTTCGCCGCGTTTTCAGAATTCCCTACGCTCCAAGCTCAACTTTCTCTTGCGAATTGCTGTGTTTATCGCCCATTTCACCATTCATTTTCACTAAACGACTTCTAGATCTCAGCTCATGAACGCGAAAAACTGTATATTGCAAAAATCGGAAGGTTTCACAGACGAATGAAAAGCACTGTTGAACCTTCTGATTACCTTTAAAGCAATCTTGACTTTCTTTATTACCTTTTCGCTTCTTGGACAGTTGATGACTGAGGATGCCCTGAAACCTGCGTGCTCAATTTCTGTGCCACGCTAGAAGTCTTGTATAGCTATGAGCACTAATGAGTATATCGCAGACGATAGGTGGGAATTCTGTTTTACCTTCCATCAACTTCATCACACAGGTGACGATTGCATTTTACATCATTTGGGCTATATAAATGACCTTGTCGATTTGTTAGAATATTGACAAAGGTGAATTCAAATATAGAGGTGTGAATCTCTTATACATGTTTTCAACTTGCAAAGCTGTTCATTCTGTTGAGGCGAATGCCCATGTACGCATCTGATCAGCTCCTCTAAGATACATCTTCAGCTGTTGCCGTCTGGCTCCGGCCTTCCGCTCCCCACTCTCACCAAGTTGGATGACGGACTTTTTAGTAGCTCCCTATACGATATTCCTTGATTTCCCTCCCTGTGCCATACTGCGATAATCCCTGCTCGCTTCTATTCCTAGCTGTATATAATATATAAATTCGAATCGCAAACTGGTTGCTTGTGTATTTCAATTTGACGAAGATTAGATTTAAAAAGTATTGTTTCGTGAACCTAATTTCGTTTCGTCTTTGTGGATTATTTTTGCAATAAATAAGAACAGATATGTTATATGCAAATATTTTCTGCCGTCGGTTCAGCAAGAATTTAGCAGCAGAAATGAGGGAGGGGGAGGAGGAAAGAAAATAGGAGAGTGCAAAATGCTGCTTTGAAGCCGGTGGCGAAGCCATTCAGTTTTCAAGAAAATGTTAAACATACTATTATATAACTTAATTTATGTCCCAATCATATGATCTATTAAATATTGCTTTTGTCAAATGAACAATGTTCGAATATTTCTTTGCTAAATCGTTAAGTGTGCGATACTCGAGGCGGAAATACCATAAGAAAATCCTTTAACTGCACATATGAATTAAATGCTAATTCCTTGCATTCAGAAAAGAAAGATCCTCAGATGTCTTCGGAATGTAACGGACGTTCATGAATCGTCGCGCATATTTAACGACACACTTCGTCATGAAGCTGAAGTAAACGTGTGACTATGATAGCTACAATGAACATTTCATAGTTGGAAAATAAACTATTAGAATTTAACATAAACCCTTGAGAAGTATAATGAACAGTATTTTGCAGTTTTATTCGAAAAGATATGAGGTGAAATCATTTACTTCTACAAATTTTTAGACTATGCTTTGATCTTATACATAGTCAACTGGAATTGTCTCAAATGATATTTGCATGGATAGAACGTGAGACATTCGAGTGATATTATGCCCTACGTCGATACAATTTGCAGTCTATCAATCTAAAATATTTTATTTTACAGTTGAATTTTCATCAATTTCTGCCACGTTTATATTCCCTTTCAACTATACTCATTAGTTATCTTAATTGCAATGTGATGGTCAATGAATTCATTTCTGATGTAAACTACCTAAAGAAAAGTTTTTTCCCTTACGTTTTTTCTTTCAATTCATTGGAATGGATGGAACGATGCGGTCAAAGAACATTGCAACTACAAATTGCTCTAGGTGAAATCTAAATTCTTGAAAAAAAAACAACGCAACACTTACACCCAACGAATCAACGACAAAAGCGCGAGGGTTCGTGGAATGTAACAACTCACACGCTCCTTTAATACCGCGTCAACAATTGTGTTTATGCACTCATCGAATGGGATCATCTCGATAAGTCTAAATAAATACTTTTTAGCAAATACATTGAAGTCGAAATCTGAATTCATTGAACGAGAAAAGAAACCAACTTATTCTACTTCATTTAATTTCCGTTGCGATGTTTTCTATTTCATCGTTCTAAATATTTAAATACGATATAGAGTAACATAAACGATGGACTAATTGATGGCGATCTGTCGATGTGGAAAAGCAGAAGTTGAATTTAAATTTAAATGTTTTCTGTAACATACGTGCTAAACGGTTCGTTAAGTTGATTGGTGATTAGCGATGTTTCTGTGAAATAAGGAAAAATAGTAGTTACAGCGACGCCTCGTTTGCGTTTCTCGTCGAGCTCCATCTGAAGACAGTCCATAAGTCCACGAACGGCGAATTTTGCAGTGCTGAATAGTTAGCATCGTCAAGGTTTCCACACGTAACCAGTAATAAATGATAGGTTATAGAACAGAAGTCTTTTTTCTTCCCTTCAGATTTCTTCCATCCATTTTGGTGAATACTAGGTTTTTTATTTCCGGCGTATTATCTAATAATATAGTAAGTCACGAAAGCGTTGTCTTAGAAATGCATTCGTTTATGAAAAAGCATGCAAAATCTGTGGAAAATTCACGAAATGCAATCATAGTTGATAATTGTTATGTGGGATGTTGTTGTCTTTCGAGTGAAAGATGTCTTAGAGATGAAGAACACCAACCAATATGCAGTTCCAAGATTCTCTCCGAAGTAACTGCAAACGGATGCCATAGCGACTATGTGACCCTTATCCCTTTCAATCATCGGTGGTAGGAATGCTCGAATGGTCTGAAATAATTAGGAAATTTGTTCGTTGTGAATATATATGAATTAGGAAGCAAGCTTAGAAAACAATTGCTTTCTGATTGATTTCAAAAAGAATGTCGCCTAAAGAGCCGATATGTTGGCAACAATTTGCTTCATATATAAATCGAAATCATTATTACTTAAACGAAAACTGTTTTGATATTTGCTATAGGAATGAAGCCTGCTTACGTAATTCATTAGGTTTTCAAGCATTTTTCTGCTGAATATATTATTCAATATTCATATACGCACCCATAATGTTCTTTGACTGTAATGCCATATGAAATACTTTTATAATTATAAGTATGAGGAGTTGAAAATATTCTAATTGAATAAATGGAGCATTGAAAAGTTTGAAAATATATTGCTGGCTAAAAGCCAAATTAATTCTCCCCCCCCCCCCCTAACGTACATAAATATAGCCAAGAACATTGATATCCATCGTAACTTTGAAATCATTGTCACTCATCTCTAATAGCTCTCCAACTCGAAGAACCGCTGCATTGCATACAACAATATCCACTTCACCTAAACAATAGATTGCTCTATGATTGATAATAATTCATGGCTATTTCTTAATTATATCCAGAGACCTTAAATAATTTACGACAGTGACATGAATCCTACTCTCTAGCTTATCTCATAAGTAAATAATATGCCTTGTTAAGTTTCCTAGAAAGATTGTTTGAATAAATTTAACAAAGCAATTATATCAGTAATATCAGTCATTCATATCAGAAATATATAATAACAAAAAAGCAACACCAAATAGCTCAACTTATTTACCGAGTTTATTGTCATTGCGTATTTGCTTAGCGCATTGTCGAAGACTATTTGGATCACTTACATCACATTTGAAAAATACAGCCCTTCCACCATCATTGCAAATCTCTGACGCTGTTCGCTGCCCTTCCACCTAAATATTTCATTGTAGAAGTAATAATAGAGAGTTCCCCAAATTTTCTTAAGAGAATTGATAGAACTGTTCACGTTTTGACTATGGAAGAACTACCACTGCCTCAATCTGAATCAGCAGATATTATTGTAAGGGTAACGAAATGTCTATCGGAGGCATTAGTGTTCACTAGCGCCTTTATAGAGGTAGCATAATACTAAAGTAAGCGCCACTGCATGAAGCGGTTTAGCGAACAATTCTCACAGTTTTTTTTTTAAATATTTCGGAAAGAACAGGTAAGTATGTCTATTGAGGGAAGGACATGAATCACCATTATAGCTGGGATATTTGTCTTGACAATTCAACATGAGGCACAAATGAACAGCCGTATTGGGAACTTTTGATGCGATGGTTGTTTATAGCGTTCACAACTAGTGAGCTTCAATTGAAATGGAGACATAACCTCATTTATGTCGAGTATACACACAACGGCTCGCTCTTCAATGGCAAANATACAATATATACGCAACAAAAAATAAACGCATAGATAAGCAAAATAAAGCTTAATGTTTTATATAGCTACTGATCCACTATGAAAAGCCATCATCAGCTGGAAAGCTTCACTAAATGAGTGCTGCTATCGGATGTTGCCAAATTAATAAATTCTCTAAAATTTTCATCGGTTGCCGCTTACAACAAATCCGTTCTCTCTAAATCTACAGGAAACTAGCCAAACAGTTTTTGGAAAACTCAGATTGTAAAACTTTCGTAAACTTGTTGAAAATCGGCATTGTAAAATTCTACTTAAGCCATTAAATTCCACTATAGAAAATTAGAATTAGCCTCGTGTAGATGCCATACTTATAAAAGTTTTATTTATTTAAGGCAAATAATGTGGATGCATCAACAACATATCCCTTAAATTTACCTGATCAACGATGGATTTTCGTTTCAGCGACATTAAACGCGGTAGGTCTCGAGCAAACAAACAATAGATATAGATGGTAATAAATCGAAGAGTGAGAATAATTTTTCGGGTGAAACTTTCACTTCCCATCACACTAAAAGTAATTTTCCAAGAGTGGCAGTTTCATTTCGTTTGAGAAATTTAGAAAGGCGTAACTCAAAACTAACATCCATCGTGCAATAGTTTTTTTTTTAAATCGAAATAAACATACGGTGAGCAAGTTTAATAGCAATTAATTAATAATAAATTTTACTGCTATAATCGCTTGCGAAATACTATAGAAATCGAATGAGTAGAAGCTAGAGGAGTGGAAACATCAACCGATCGAGTTTGATGGAATGTCGGTTTAAAATAACGCCATCAAAATGGTGTGGTTTTTTTTAAACCGCACTTTGCTTGCACTTTAGTTTCGTAAATTAATGAAAACGTCCCACTCATATCAATCCAAAAAAACAAGCTCACGTGGTAGTCATAGAGCACTTCAGTTTTAAAATTGACACATGATTGGAATTTTGTGGAAGAAAGAAGCACAATAGGGGACTTATAGTTAAACTACGTTTAACTGGAACATTGCATTAGGAAAGACATTCAAAAAAGAGTTAGTTTTTTGATTATGTGTTACTGAAATAATGAACTTTGTCTTTGAGATTCTGAGTTGCACAAGCACGAAAAATGAAATTTGCCTCAAAGCGGTCTCTTGATCTCTATGCTAGAGATAGGAAATTATGTGATCTCCTTTAATCGTAAAAAAAATGAGTGGGGAGGGTGGGAATTCAAGGAATTCTTGCTTCAATGAGCGTGAAGGAAATTTGGAGAATTTATGCGATTTTAAAAAAAGAAAAAAAACGCCATAATCTCGTTGCAAAAAGAAAGCCATAAACGATTGCACGAACTTATCTGTGACGCTAGGTACAAAAAACAGAGTTCAGCGTTTATATTCCCGGGAAAGTTTTTTGCCTAAGAAATACTGCACTTATACTTGTCCCATAAAATTAAATGAATGAAATGAACTCGTTAGGTGCTTCAATTTTCAGTAGTGGTGTAATGGCGTGTTGTAACTTGTAAAACATAGATGATATATAATTCGTTCAGTAACGAACACCCTCAAGATAAGTTGGCAAGCAAGAATTAGAGATACCTCTGATATTTTGCATATGATTATTACCCTGTAGGCATATCTGTAGGTGTTATTAATGATTGGATGTTGCCTTGCGAATAATACCCTCAATAAAGTTTAGCATTATGCGATCGTGAGTAATGTTGAGCATTAGACAAAAGCCTTTTATTAGTGCACAAAAAAACGCCATAAACGTTCAACGGAACGCAAAGCATCGTTGAGAAGTTGATCGAGAGTCTGTTCTTTTCACAGGAAATACATTTATCTTTACTGCAATATGGCCCATCGATCATACAACTTATACAACTTATTTCAAGCAATCACTTCAAAAAATTACGACTATTATGAAATAACCAATAGGATTTAAAATTATCGTCATTTGATGGCGATCCTTTCATGGAAATATAAATATCTATTCCGATATCGCTAAATGCAATTTATTCTTGTTCAAATGCGTTGAAATAGTCATTTAAACCATTAGATAATGGAAGATAAAAATATGACCAGAAATAAATTGGAATCGTTCAAATTCACAAAAACTTTCGAGCCGATTAGAACACGCAACAAACGAAAAGTTTTGGAGGAAAAGCGTGCTAAAGCAGCTTGCATGTATACGTTCTTGCATTCTGCCCATCCCAGCAACGAATTTCGTGAGTCATCAAGAAATTATAAATGTGCAGAATAATATCTTTTTGCATTAATTAACACCACTGCTTGCGCAAACCTCACTCAAAAAATCGTCTCTATTGCAAACTCAACTGGTGTATATGAAAAACGAATCATTGCAGAATTCATGCAATTTTTTAAACCTTGTTCCCTCATATTCCCTTATAATATTATCTCATAAAGTCAACGAATAACTTTGGAAATGCTATAAAAAGTCTCGATAAGATACGTTCCAAAATTTCGCATTACTAATTTTGGACGAACGTATCAAGCAGAAGGACATACTTATAAAAACATGCTATATACGCATCGATAAGATGCCGCCATAGCGCACCTTTGAAGGAAATTTACAAAATCGTATGAGAAGGAAGTGGATCGTGTCAAATTATCGCAAAGAGTTGTGGAAGATTTTTTGTGCACTAATAAAAGCTTTTGTTTAATGCTCAACATTACTCACGATCGCATAATGCCAAAATTTATTAAGGGCATTATTCGCGAGACAACATCCCATCATTAATAACACCTATAGGTATGTCTACAGGTGACAAACATATGTCAAATACTAGAGGTATCTCTAATTCTTGCTTGCCAACTTATCTTGAAAGTTAGCATCGAGTTCATTTTCCTGGTTTCACCTGACCTTAGGAATGACGCCCATACCCTTCCGGTTTGGATCCGGTATACTGCTCTGTCTGGAACATTTTATGACAAAAAACCTGCTCGAAGTGACAAAACTCATCATTGGCAAAGAAGCGCCAACGCAAACTCGAAAACAAATTTCATCCAGAACACTGAAAAATAAAAAAAAAAAATTTAAAAAAAGGCCGCGGAGACAACATTGAACTGTAAATTAATCTAACGGCCCCTTTATTTGACTATACACAATGCAACCTTCATTTTGCATAAGAGAAATGAAATTTCTGCAAAAATTTCATGGTGTGATACGCTTGAGTTGAGAATGAAAAAGCGGTGAGCAATTTCCATAACCCATTCCGCTGATGCTAGAATTTCAAGCAGAGAGACCCGACAGTTTCCTCACAACTAAACAAATTACAATTAAATGCTAAGGTATGCACATGTGGAGGAGGATAGTGGAGGATGTTGTAATATGAACATCAATGAACGCAAATGAAAAAGAAGAAATTGGTCATTATAGCAGCTCCGTTAAATATGAACTTCAGTAGCATTAACGTTACGCATGTAAATATTTCAATCGTGCAAGAAAAGTACAATGTTCTTTTGCTTGAGAAGAGAAAATAGCGATTTTTTGCTGCAAAAGCATAAAGACAAAACGGAAGAACCTAGAAGAGCATGTTTTTAATTGCATGCTCCCTTTTTTTTTGCAGGCACAAAATTGCAATTTCTTAGAGTGCAAACGGCAATTCCTTCTTCGACACATAGAAAATATTATGAAATTTTGATGCCGACTTGAAAAAAAAGACGGCATCTATCAACATTTTCATAGAATTTTTTTTCGAAAATTTTCTCAACAATCAGTATTTTTCAAACGTTTTCAAGAAATGTTCTCCAATACAAATATTATTTCTGATATTGCTATAAATAACCAATATCTCAGAGCAAAAAACCGGCTTAGCGTCTCATATTCAACTCAAAAATTCTACTGAAGCGAATGATCGTTTTGCATTTTCCCAAGAGTATTAAACATCAAGAATCTCAATGTGATGAACTCATCACGTCAAGAGGGTATTTATATTCGTCTTCTTACCATCTATCAATCTCATATTCGTCGTATTTTCCACAAACATTTTCGCTGAAATTATATCACTGATAAGAAATTATATCGCTGAAATTAACTTTCATTGGCATCATTTACAATATCATTGATACAAACAAGTTTTGAAAATATTTCTTCGATTATTTTCAGCTAATAAATTTATTCATCAAAAATAACACTGAAAGCTAGTAGGAGAAGGATAGCAGCACCATCTCTTCAGAATATAATTTCTATAATTTACCGAATCCAATTAGCGTTGGCAGAAAAACTTTTGACCTCTCAAAAGCCATAACCCTAAACTTTGGCGCTAGCCAGAGACATTAAAAAATGGATCACATAGTTGAGCCATGAACCGATTGGATTCTTTGCCGAAACTATACTCTTTGAGAGCAAAGACTCTAAACGGTAAGCATGCGTCATCACTTCACCGCCACAGCGAGCGAACAAGAAATAAAAAATGTTGACAGCCACCTGGCAACACATTATGACAGTGACCCGAAATTAAGAACTGGTCGACTCCTGCAACTCTGGGAGTATTTCTCTAACGAGTCATCTCCACTATAAGTCAAACCTTTGTAGACAAAAACCTTTAAACGTTTCACTTTTCTGTTAGTCTCATAAAGACACCTTCTTACCATTATTTCTGATTCAACACTCAAATATCTTGCGTCGCTTGCATCATGCCAATCGACGTAGAGATTCCACGATTAAAATGCTAGAATTTGATCGCGCTCTTCATAAGAAAGCCGTCATTGAAAATCAGCAGACTGGGGAGATCAGAATTGGCATGTGCGAGATACAAGCCCTAAGGCTAAAAAGCCAGTTTCGTTTTATATAACGCAATACTATTATGTTTTATGCAAACACTGTTTCAGATGCGATCGCCTCATACAACCAGCTGTCTGCCAGCAATATGCAACTGAGTCCACACAGGTACAACCAGTGTTTTCGGTTCATAATATGAGCACTGTCATATGTTACAAACAACTCAAGAAAAACTCAGTGGTATTACGCAACAAAGTGCCTAAATTTCTGAGTGAAATTAACAATAGAGCAGAAAAGACCTTTAAGCGATTATTTAAATTTACTGAATTTGCAAAATTACTAAAAATGTGCGATCGTGGGCATGACGTCTTATTTTTATTCAAGAGGTTGCAAAATTTCAAAGTGAATGCAATGTTTGACTTCCCATATAGCGAGCATCTTGAAGCCAAAATACGTAGCAGCACCTTTGCAATGCAATACAATATTAAGAACATATTTTGCAGCAGCATAGGCTATGCAGATTTCACCCAAATTAAGTACAACGCTGCAATCTTGATCATCGATTGCAAGGAAAACAATTTTACAAAATTTGCAAGACACATAAATACAACAAGTGAAATACTCTCATGCAACGATGTCAGTGCATTCAGGCAAGTGGTGCCCATAGCGGTGGAATGAAAAATGGGTGGCACATAATTGCCTGTCGAGAACAGAAGATTGATAACAACAAAGAATAAGCTTGTGAAGCTCATACTTAGAAAGTGAGACAAAAACGAATCGAAAACTGCATTAAAACGAGTTCGTTATATTGTGAGTGGAGTAAGAAACGAAAAAGGTGAATTCGCAGAATAGTCGAATCATAGCTTGGAAAAATAAAACGTGAGACCATATCATTCGCGTTTTTAGCCATAAAACAGAGCAATGAATTAGTGAAGTACGAAGAGTGTAATGAATAACATGTGATAAAAAATAAACGTAGACATAAGCGAATGATTGAGAAGAAAAGAAATGAGCACTTATTGAGTTGAGCCTTAATGAAATGTCCGATTTATTGGATGGATTGCTGCTGAATCCAGGAAAAGACAACAACGACATTCATAAGATACTCGGACTAGCTGAGCACCAGCTTGCATTGCGATCCTAAATGCCCTTCAATAGTTTCATAGAAAACGGCAACTCCCGAAACGTTGGAGTCAATCACAAATGAGAATCCCCTTTAAAAAAAACCAAGACAAAAGGGACCATTTAAGTTTTCGGCTTATTTCCTTAATTAGATGGATTTTAAATCTTCCATGAAATTCATATGCGGGGAACTTCGGACAGTCACTAGGCTTTTGCTACTTCCTAATGCTTAAAATTCATCGTCATTCGCTCCCTCTCCCTCATTTTTTAGAGGTATCCAAAAAAGTCGAAGATATGACTAAATGATTTCCGACCACAGTTTCCCCTATCTTCTACTCCTTCAGAATTTCTCATTAGTCGCCTTATCTTCTTGAAGGATGCCATGAGCATGGATTTTGCCTTCGCCATTTGAAAAAATTCTCCATGCAATCGTTAGAGAGAAAACAGCTTGCTGGGTTGGGATATAAGAGACGTAATCAGAAAGTACCACCTAAAACGGGACTGAAAGAGATCAAAATCGATGTTTTATAAAGATATCCACCTATATGCATTCAAATAAAGTATTAAAAAATAAAATGCTGAAAGTGGGAAAGCCTCAGAATTTAGTCTTCTTTTTTTAACTCCACCATTTTAGCAGGACAACAGCCTGAGTAATGGAAACTAGTTAATGTTGGCGTCATATACAAAGAGAACGGTGACACAAAAAATTTGCCATATTACAGACCTAAATTCCTGATGCTTTCTTGCATCAGAAACTCCTTGGACTTTATATTTGCTCACAACTTTACACAACTTTACACCGAATTTTCTTTTTTTTTTCTTCAGCATGTCATTCACAATGTTCATGGTGCAAAAAGAAAATCAATATGGAGTGTATCGTTCAATTTGATATTAAGGAGGCATATAACGCCCTTAAGACATATATGCTCAATCAGCTATTGGGCATGTTTGAAATGAATGAAACTTCTTCGAGCTAATTGAGAAACTTTCTGATGGAATGCAAAATTAAAATCTATCAAAGCCAGACAGCATCGAAAGAAAGGCCCATCGATGTCAGCTTCTCAAGCCCTCCTTTTCTCTTAGCCGTTCTTTCCCTCATCTCAAGCCTTTTTACTTTCGTTGCGTCGAAAATGCAGTTTGTTGGCAGGGCAACTACATGTGTGCACATAATAATGCAACTCATTCCAAATTGAAGGTGTTAGAAGCAACAGGTAACAACATTTGATCACTATTAGAGAAACAACAATCAACAGAAAATTTCTGAACCAATATTGCTAGTTTACCAAAATTTTTAAACTATGCCAAACATAATTCCTACAAAGTTTCGAAAAATGCATTATATTATACACTTCAACACCCACAACACCGCCAACATCGCAGTATGATGTACGCAGTAAGCACTCGATGGCGATTAACCTCAAAGAAACAGCAGATGAAACATCAAAACTCTCAACATTTATATAAAAATGCTAAGGTAGATAGATAGTCATGCAGATCGCATTCATCAAAACGGCGAAATTTTTAGAAAATATACATGTGAATGCATATGTAAATGATCTACTGCATGGAGCAGCACGAAGTATTACGTCAATATAACTCAAAGCTCGAAGAGCGAAACAAAATTAAACTTGGAAAAAAAACAAGTTTTATGTCGAGAGTAATTAAACATCACAACTGTCGTCAAGTTGTAGCATCACTTAGATGGTCGTTGTAAGTGTACGTTGAAAATTACTGTTTTACAGCTGAAAAATACCGTTAATAAAACTTGTCTTCGATATAATCGATCTGTGTATTCAACAGTGTAAACTTGTAAAAACTTTATGTTTGTAGTATGTTTCGTGTCTTTCAGATTCATTAAACACAATGACATAACAGTATGATGGGTTATTCGATTTGATCCGATCCACATTCTGCAATCATTACGCAATCTCTGCACACCTCATCCAGGCCAGATTTTACTGAGGACTTTTATTAGATTGATTTCTTAGTTGTGGCAATAATAGCAAGCTCTTGCATCACTAAACCTTTAATCCATCAGCACTGAGCTTAAACTTATCTGAAGGAATTTGCTAAGCGAACGGCAATAAGGGTAATGAGGAGAGACCTGTTGACAAAGATATTTATTGAAAATTATGCGCATACTTTTTCTTGAAAATTCAATGCGAAATATATATATATACATATACATATTATATATATATATATATATATATATATATATATATATATATATGTTAATGTCTAAAGACCACCGTTTTAAATGTTGTCTGAAGCACTTTCGGGAAGAAATGCTCCAAGCGATCACGGACTACTTCACAGTCAGATTCCGCTACACAATAATTTACAGAGTTGATTCCATTGCCATCTGTCGTATGATGCGTTTAACCGATTGATTTGATTTGAATTGCCTGCGTAGATGAATTCCTAGAGTATTCTGACTCCGGAGCTGATTGTCGCTAATTCGAAGATTAATTGGTGCTTTTGCATACCCATTTTGGCTCGAGTTGCAGCACTCGAAATTTTTCTTCCCTTATTGAATTAAAAGTTCTCCTTTTAAAATGTGATCCGAAGCGATCAGGTTAAATTCATTCTGTGAACGTGGGCTCTCTGAAAACATATTATGTTCCAGTCAACTACAAAAAGCATTGCGGTATGATGATGTGAATACAGTACTGATTGAAGTTATGAAAATTGCTGTGATATATGCTTTTATAATAAGTAACATAAACATTTCTTATGTAACAAAAAGTAGTCCATTTTTATTTTCTTTTACAATTGAAAGAGTTTAACCTTGAAAGAGAAGTTTTGAATAATTGCAGGAAATAGAACGATTGATAGTTTATTGCTTATCAACAATATCTCATCGTTGATATCGTAAGGTTGGTTCTCGCCAAAAACTGTCATGTAACATACCGTTCCGATTTTAGTTTTATTTGTCATAAAATATGTAGGAAATTTATGAGCAGAAAAGTGGATAACTCTGGATGAAATATGGGAAAGAGTGGGAAAGACGATAGATAAATGAAAGACGATAGATAAATCAATATTGCGATATCGGCAAGCAAATAAGAAGAACACTCATCTGGTAATGCAACATTATTTCATGCTCTCCAGTCATCACCACGTAATATGGCTTCAAGTAAATATTGTGAATAAAGAGGATTAGATCGAAGTGTTTTTGAGTTGCATAGCATCTGACGATGAGCTGCTTAGTACATACATAATTTCATACCCAGAAGATTGGTAAGTCGTATTATAATATTGAGACGCAGAGTATATAAAGTTCGTACAATGTATATAGGAGGAAATTTGGTAGAGTGCTAAAGGCTTCAATTTTGCCATCTTTGCCATGTCACTATGAGATCATGTCATGTTAGGTGGTAATAAATTTCTACTAGGAATTTCTGTTAATTCGTCTAAAAAAAACTGGAAGAAAATATCATTGGATTTATTCGGATTGATCTAATTGAAGGAAAAAAAATATTGCCAATAGCAATATAAGCGAATTAACGTCCAACCCCCGACATTCTCTCATTTTTTATGAGCCTCTACTTGAAGGAGATCTACGCTGGCAATATGACGATTCTAAAAAACATCGAACTGTGCACACCCTCAAAGGTTGCAAACTAAAGAAAGCGATACAATAGTTTTTTTCCACAGTTCTTTTCTTTCGAATATTTTGAGTTGAAATAAATTGCTGTGTCAAACGACGCTCGATGTCCTTCGTCCCTCCTCTCAAGTACAACAAACGAACGAAAAAAAAACACTCTCCGACTATTACTAATGTTTACTGTGAACTGTCCTCTTCGTGCTTTGTGAATTCAAAAATTCATCGATCTCATTGTTGATTATGTGCGTCGATACTAATTGCCATACAACGCTCATCGAAGCTAAATAGTGCATATTTTGCAATAGTTAGAGACAGCACTCAATCGAATATATCTACCAAAAAGGCATCAAAGATAACCATTGCAATATTTATTCTATCGATTGCAAATTAGTCGAAAAAATTGCAAAGAGATCATTCCAGCAATGTTTAGCGTTGCAAAAAGTAATTCATTTAAACGCTCGCGAAAGAATGCATTTTTTAAAATTTACATAAAATTTGTCTATTCATGTATAAAAATTGTTGAAATATTTTCAAGGAGCACCGCTGAGTGCAATCGCTTAATGGGTTTGTTCTCTGGTAGGATGGTAGTGTTTGGCTTTGCAAGTAAGATGGCCGGCCCTCTTATCGTCTAGCAATTGCATTTTTCGACGATTCGACTCGATTCACATTGTGCACAGCACGCACATTTTTTTTTGGTTTACATTGCAATCGCACCAACACAGCCGTTCGCATTTATTTCTCATCGAATAGTTCAAATCCAAAGAAGCATCCTTCCTTTGTGCGAAATTCCCCTCAGATCGTCTCTATACTCCCTTCCCAACAACCTCATTACTTTTATGGGAACGATGACCTTCTACAATCGTTATACGTCTTGCGTTCTATCTATCTACGCCTTGCAGTAATTCTCTTTTTAATGGAAATCGTTTTTCTCATTTTTCTATTTATATTTTTATGTTGACATGACATAGTTTAAGGCTATATATTGCAAAAACATTGCACTATTCATAGTTATATTTAGTGCTTTATCATCGCAAAGAATTTTCGTCATATCATGCCCACAATAAAGTGGAAGTGAACATTCTTGAGTGGTTGGAGTGATGGAAAAAGGAAATATGTAAATTTGACACCTTTATATTTCATATTTAAAATGCGATTTCTTTATATTCGTTTAGATGATTCACAAGAGTGCATAATGATGATGATGAGCGTTTTGTGTGTGATTATTCATTTTACATCCGCTTTTGAGTTTCTATATTTGCCTAGATGCATGCAAGATTTCTCCATGAAAGCATATATTTTTCTTTTATTTTGAAAGCACCTCTACTCTAAGAATGAGATATCGTCGAGAGAAAATCAATGCGAATTTAGCTAATCTATTAAATAAACCAAACTAATAGTTACAAATATTTACAAAAATTTAACGAAGCAAATTTGCATATTACATTTTAAATTTTTGTAGATATTTGTAACTATTTGTTGTCATCTTTCGGTAATGTTTTTTTCTCGTCGATTTATAGCATATTTTTTTACGCTCAAAGAATATTACGCTTGTTGTGTTGTTATCGAATTGCATGCAAACATAATTTTCACCATTTTGAATGTGTTGCACATACAAAAAATGTGATAGACATAAAAGTTTACGGAAAGTCATAGTCTGCAATAATCTAAGGTCTCCTTCATCGGAACATCAAGTCAGTATCCTGTCTATGCCAAATGAAATCAACACTATACGATGAAAATTTGATCCAGAAATTGCAAATTTCAGCATTAAAATTAAACTTTTTTTTTAAACACTTGGTTAACGTAATCGAAGATTCTTGTTGATATATGCTTGTGCATGATTGAATAAAATTATCGACGAAATGAAATGTTTTTTTTTTTTTTGAATCGACGAAAAAATTATCGACGAAATGTTTTTTGAAATGAAATCAACGAAATGTTAAGATTGAATAAAAATATTTACACATTGAGGGTTTTGTCATGAGGGAGCACCTGCTCTCCATCTATAAGAAAGAGGCCGGTTTTTTGGACAAAGAGCTGCGGCATTACGTATCAGCCATCGATGAGGCCATTCCCCATTTCCTAAACGTGATCGGAAAGTTTCCTCAATAAGTTCTCAATGGCGTTTTCATAGTGACTAGGAATGTTTTCGAAGCGGAAGTGGTTATATGAGGATCAAATTCATTTATATGATACGGCATGGAAGTTGGTTTTTATTCTTCACTTCCATATTGTAATCGAACTTTCGTCTTATAATTAAATGTAATTCCTTTGTAATTGTTTTGATTGTTGTAATTATTATTTCTATTGTATAGTTCAGTGTGGAAAATTTTCTGCGTAGAAATTTAAGGATTTACAATTTCTTCAACTCAAGTCTATAAAATAGCGACTCATTTGTTAGGAACATTCAATGCAGCGATATTGTACAACTCACATGCTCCGATGATGGCTCATCAATTCTTTATTCATTTGCATTCAGCCGAAAGAAGGTTGAACAAAGAAGGGATGTGAGGGAGGGGAGGGAAAGGTGATCAGCTGAAATGTACACAATTATCACCACAGTAGCAGTGATCTGCAACGAATATGTTCTACACGGTGGCTTTTATTTATTGAAATATCTCTTTTCGCTTGCCGTATAATCCTTCTTTTTCTACATTTATAGGACATTCGATGAAAAAAAGAATGATAGACGTACTTTGCATTCTGAGCAAAGAATCATTAACGATCGGCAAAAAAATCAGTCGTGATTCACCTCGCATTCTATTTCTATCGAGTGTGCAGTGCAGTCTTTAGTATCGTCACTTATATTCATTTTGATGAAGTAAACATTAATTTTACTCAGTCAACTGAATATTGTCTACGTTATTCAAATGTAACGATTTTGATCGTAGAGCAGCTTTATTATGACCGTAGAGCAGCTCGGTTGTGATCGTAGAGCAACTTGACTGTGATCGTACAACAGTGCGCACTATTAAATGCTCTTATATGTGTCGCTTTGATGCTATGAGTAGGGTATGTAAGGACTGTTATTGCCAGTCTCTCATTCATTGTTCATTTGTTGTCCGTTCTTCGCACGAGGTGGTTATAGTTCTATGTGTAGTTCGTGGTGGTGGTGGTGTTTCACAAGGAAGTGTTTTTGTTCTTCGCATGCATTAAAGAATCTATGATCACATTATGAGTAATAACAAGACTTTTTGCTATGATCTCACAATTTATCCTTCATTGTTGCATTATGCTGCCTATGGTTTCTATTTTCTGCAGAAGGACTTTCATATATTCGTTGACTGGTTGAAATTATGGTACTTTAATTTTTCCCATGAAAAAAGTCGTGTGGTTCACGTCAACTTTCGACATAAACGTTTTCTCAGGCTAATAGGTGCGATTCTTTCTATTAAAGATGGTGTTCGTGACCTTGGTGTTATAATCGAATCTAGTCTTCACTGCAGTTGCAGATTTCCACCATTGCTGAGTTGTCGAAACTTGCAAACTGTAATTTCCCTTTGTAGCATATTGAGCACTATCAAAAAGTTTTTATCACTTACTTCTGGCCTATTTTCGAATACAGCACTTCTTTATGGTCTCCATATTTGGTTTGTGATATCAGTTTGCTAGAGAATGTCCAGAAATGCTTCATCGGCATTGCTTTTCGCATAATTTACCTTCGCCCATATCAATCAATTTAATGATCGATACGAAAATAATTAATCTGAGATCACAAGAATATCGCAGGCTAAAGATCTAGTTCGATTCGTTGTTATAAAATCGTATGAAGCTTTTCCGGCATCTCACTATCAAAAACATTTTAATTTGACCCATTTGAAATCGATTTAGGCATCATTTCTAGTTTATAGAATTATGTTGCGCTATAAACGGAGTTCCAAGCATTTTTGCGTTATGCGAGTTTGGAATTTGCCGTCTGCCAATATCGTTAATGCATCGAGTTCTTTAGCTTTTTAAACTGCTGCTGAGTTGTTTCGACTTACATTTGCTGCTATTACGTGTTCAACGTCTATTCGCCCACATTGTTGCTTTGCTAACGTTAACCTCTTCCGTGCTGTTCGTGCTCACATACTTTCTCTATGTTTTTCCCGCTCCGGAAAATTTGAATAAATAAATAAACACATGTAAGAGTACAAATACATGTGTGTGAACGTATATATNATGGTCTTTTCAATTCCGCTTTATTTTTAAGACAGATATAGATACTATCTGCGTGCATAAAATAACATCGCCCTAAAGATAACTGATATCGTTTATCAGTATGTAAGATTTCAAGTTGGTATAACTGTTCAAGGATTTTCTAACGTATGCATAATCGAGGATCGATGTCATATTCAACAGGATGTATTTATCGTCATAAATGCAAACCTATCTCCATGATGCTGCAGCAGGGGATTCTATTCAAGAGTATTCCTATATTCAAGCAAATAGTGCACATAAAGAGGGACGCCATGATGATGAAATGTCACAGATATAATCCAGGAGCAGCATTCATCCAATGAGGGTTTAATTCAGGCGTATAGGTCATATATGATTGACGTTAATCTGTGAAATACTCAACTCTAAAGCGTTGTGGTGTGCATTGATTGATTGCTGCAATCGACAAATAGCCTATAAGCAAAGTGCTTCGTATGGATTGCTACGGTCATTCTTTACGAAGCATACCGCACTGTCGTACCTATGTATGCGTGCCTATGTCTATTTGTTTATCTGGCAATGTTATGTTAACATTCGAAAAGAGTTATAAGTAAGTTAAAAGTGGCTGGACCTTACTTTTAGATTCTTTGCATGAGCGGCCGATTCTGTTAAGATATATTGCGTTATTGCATATACGGCATTATTTACTAGCAACTAGCCTGATTGGTGCAATGAGTAATATACAAAAACAGATATCATGGCAGATGTCCTTGCATCCCGTTTGCTTTCATTCTGTATTTCTCAACGATAAACGTTCATAGCATAAATCAAAGCATATAAGAACCCCGTGTTCTTCATAGAACCACATTTTTTTAAACGTATATCAGTTGTGATGCTCAATGCGGTATATATTACAGGCGCAAACAGAATATGATGTCACCTAGAGTACAACTAGATAGGTGACTGTCTGTATACGGCGTTATGAACAAACGAGCATTATTGATTGTGATTGTGCGTCGCCCTTATTTAAGACAGGTGCGGAAAACCGCGCCAAAATTTTGCAACGCTTCGTTTCTATTCTCCTCGGTCGATGAGAAGTTTCGTCATAGATAAGGCGCCCGTACACCATCGTTTCCTGTTTTGTACTTTTCAATGCCCCCTGCCTTTACCCACTCCCCCCCTGCCCCTCCGAACCCGCCTCCCGTATGGTTTGCAATGCCGGACCTGCTAGCCAAGCGAATACACCGTTAGGTTGTTGATTAGTATTTTTTGGTAGCAAAATGCATTCTCCTCCAAAGACAAGTTTGCTACACGTGTATTTATTTGACCAGAGTGTACTCTTACGACAATAAATTTGACAGCCTCAAAATGGACGTAGGGCACCTTGGTGAGGTTCTTCCCTGTAATTCCTTCAATGCGCGTAGTGCAGTCAATAAACTTCCGTACATAGAGATTTTGCTAGCCGAAACAAGAATAAATAAATAAACTTTACCTACGATGCACAAGGTTTTCAGCGTCCAGGTTTTGAGCTGTAAAATTTGAGCATTTTTTTGGAGTCATATGGTAGGAATTGAATGATGTCTGTAAGAGATGACACTAAGTATGCGTCTGTATCGTGGATCTGGGAGTGTTCGAGTACACATGGGATGATGGAAGGTGTATTGCTTTAGGCTATTACAGCACACTTCCGGTCTTTGATCATCATTATTGCTGCTTTTTGCACCTGGAATCAACGAAACGGATTGGCTTCTTGCCAAGGCGTTACAGCAGCATTGCATTCCGGCGGCGAACTTTATGCCTACGCGGTTTTCGTTACCTATGTTGGTTACCCGTGGAGTTTCGAGCATTTCCGACTTTTTGGTAATGGTGTGTGGCGTGTTGGATTGGCGGTGGAGGAGGGTGGGGAGGGGTTGCATACTTTGAAGTGTTAAATGTGCGAAGGCGATTGGTGAATATAGGATTGTAAGAGCGGTGTAGTACAAGGGATCTGCCATATATGTATGATGAGTAAGGAAGGGTCTCGTTCGTACATCCGACGAATGTGAAACAATTAAAGGGGATCGCACTATCTTTCAGGTTTATAGATGCTATTAACCACTTACTGTTAAGTTATCGAGATTTTATACGAGGTAACATAAATTGAAGTTAGGTGGTCATTGAATAAAAGTAGAGTTTATATAAATTGCGTTCTCTCAGCTATACTAAAATCGGTGGGTTGAACGATATTTCGACGACATTGATGGAGCTTTTTGTACTTGAAGGTGCATCGATGCAGGTATATATGATTGCGATTTTGTTTAAATGAGTGGGCAAGTGTTCGGGTGCACATTGTTATGAATCATCTCGCTCTATTTGTACGTTCGCCTGTGCACTAATCGCCTCTTTTCGATTGGCATTCAGTCATTTTTCAGCGTATCCACACTCAGTTCGCTGCTTCATCTCACAACATTTCCGTCGTCTACAATGCGAGAGATTGTGCAAGTGCAAGCTGGACAATGTGGCAATCAAATCGGTGCTAAAGTTCGTTATTTCTTATTTTTTATTGCAAAGGAATCGCAAGAACATATTAGCTTATTGTTGGAATATCTCTGCAATTCATTAATATCTGTCATTCGTTGCAATCTTTCTCTAGTTTCCAAAGAAATAACTTTTTGCATTGTTATCACCAGCACTATTCCCTGGATGAGCATTGTTTTTTCACACAACTGATTGAGATAATTAGACGGCGATTGTCTTTTAAACACTCTTCGAAGAAAAAATGGCAGAATTGTCAGCAAGAAAACATAGCGGAAGTCGATATAAATATGAAAGTTTTATCATATTCAATTCAATTTCGACGAAAATTCTCTTCTCTTATTCTTTTTCTTTTCTTTCATATATATACATATATAGGGTTATATTTCAGTTCTGGGAAGTGATCTCCGACGTCATAATACGTATACATATTATACATATTCTTGCATATTATTATACATATTACAAACATGTTTATATTACATATTATGCACAGACATATATGTGCATACATATTATTATGCATAAAACTTATAAGAAACGTTTTGCTATATATGTGCACATATATAATACATATATTTACATATATATGCATGCAAGCATAAGTACATACGTGTGAACACTATATGTATATATGCGTGCATATGTGTATACGCATGTTGTGCTAGCACATATGACGGATTATGGGATGCAGTATGTGCAAGCGGTACAATAATGCCAGTGGACAACAGCTGGATGTAAGTTTGATAAGTAATAATTCAATGGAAATTTAGAAAAGCATTGTGGAAACGCAGGCATGAATTCCTTTACTCTAGGTTTGCGGGAATCCGTAGATTGGTGGATATTGCTTCGGATAAGGGGGACGAGAGTTTTTATTATTCTTACTCGTTTATAATTTGATGAACTCAGAAAAGCAAGAGATTTTACAGGCGGTAAGTACGTTCCACGATGTGTGCTGGTGGATCTGGAACCGGGGACGATGGATTCTGTGCGAGCTGGACCCTACGGGCAGTTGTTCCGTCCCGACAATTTCATCTTCGGCCAAAGCGGCGCTGGCAACAACTGGGCGAAGGGTCACTATACGGAAGGCGCTGAACTTGTGGACCAGGTGTTGGACGTGATTAGGAAGGAAGCCGAAGGTTGCGACTGTCTTCAGGTGATACCTTATTTGTCATAACCTGACCACATGCGGCTTTCCTAGTTTGCAGAGAGATGTCAATGTTTTTAGTGATTAGGGAGTAAAATTAATTCATTCTGAGCGGCAGTGAAAATTCAAAAACATTGAACTCACTCGTAAAATTTGTGCCTTATGGTTGTTGATTGGCGGTATAGACAGTGATTTATTAATTATCATTTGACTAGTGATCAACCAGAGAATAGGTTGGCTGAAGGGGCAAATGGACGGAAACCGAGTAAGGACTAGGTGGCTTCTGCTTTTTAATGAAACCTATTGTGACTTAAAATCTAATATGTAACTTAAATAGGCCGAAAAATTCGTGCTATTTTTGCGTTAAGGGATACATGGCTTCATCGATCTCGATCTTGATTGCAGCAGTCAGAGACACAGGGGATATTGCATTTGCACGCGTACATTCTACGTTGGCTGGCTGCTGCAATTCAGTCTCAAGTCTATTTCCTTCATTTCTCAGCTGATATATCACGCTAGTTGATGTCTGTTAGAAGTTCAAAGAGAGAAGCTAATTTGTCATGAAGCAGTGCATCTGAATAGCATTTTTAAGCGGCAGTTGGAACAGTTGAATGGCCAAGGTTGTGCATGTCCTGATTCATGGCTTTACTTATGATTTTATCGACACTATTGCCGATTTTCATCACTGGAAGAAGTTATGAATTGTATTCTATGTAGTGCATTTTTAAGTGATCATGTCTGATTTGAATGCGCGATTAGTCGGCGAAAGCATTTTTGACTTCTCTTCATTTTGTAATAGCCATAGGCGAGCTTAACACTTGTTTCTATTTTAGGGGAGGGTTGCTGGTTATAAACCTCGGCTTGTTTGGAACTAACCTTGCTTCTATGAAACATAGGCAATATAAAAGGAGGAAAAAGAGTGAGGAACGAAGATTTTTTTGAGCGAGTAGTACGATTAGCCCTTCATTCTCGAATGTTGAAATTTCACTCGAATCTCAACATTGCAAGAAGATAAAATCATGTGTGATGATACATCAGCCTGTGCTAATACCTCAGAGTATTATAGTCTGTCTCGTTGAGTTAGATCCGTAGAATAAAATTTACCAACCACTGTAAACCGATTAAACAACCAATAATAAATGTATGATTATTGTCAAATAAATGTATGTAACAATTTGGCGATGTTATGATGGACCTGAAAATTTCGTTTATAAAACCCTTTAAAATAATTTCAGTCATTGGAAGCAAATGTCGAACTTTTTAGGGATTTCAATTGACGCACTCGTTAGGCGGAGGTACAGGCTCAGGAATGGGAACGCTAATGATTTCAAAAATTCGTGAAGAATATCCTGATCGTATCATGAGCTCGTTCTCCGTCGTCCCGTCGCCTAAAGTAAGATCAAGTCTTTTTTTTCCTTCATGGAAGAGATGGGTTATCAAAGTCAGCGATGACAATCCGTGCTTTGGAAAGCCCGCTTTAATGAGGGATCTGCATTGAAGACCAAAGTTCGACATGGTTTGTAACCGGGTTAGTGGATCGGTGCAACTTGTATAGGTTACTTGATGAAATGAGCAAATTTATTGGTTATTATTTGTAGTGATCCGACGGTTGTTTTTGCTCGCCGTTAAATTCCGACGTATGTTGATATGGAAACTTTCTGAGAAATCCCCAGCGGGCATATCGAGTGGAGTAGGAGCCATTGGGAGACGTTGTTCAATCCGATTCATTAAAGAAAATTCGGATTCTCATAGATGAGCTGCTAGATCGCTGTGGCTCTCAAGCAGAAATTAGTGCTCACAGTGCTCTCTCTGTGCAATGTCTTCATAGGCTCAGCAAGCATTGGCATCATGGAATGTTTGCAGGTGTCTGACGTGGTATTGGAGCCATACAATGCCACCCTTTCGGTACATCAACTCGTCGAGAACACCGACGAAACATTCTGTATCGACAACGAGGCACTTTATGATATCTGCTTTAGAACACTCAAGCTAACCAATCCAAGCTATGGCGACCTTAACCATCTTGGTATCTCTTCTCACACTTATTTTTTCTTTGGCATCTGGCTTTGTTTCCGTTGTTTTGATGTTGAATGAGAATAGTGCAAAAAATTTGCTGTCGCTTGGTGCTGGATGATGGACTTAGTGCGGCATCTCTCTACAATAGAAGCAGTTGCAAATTTTTCACCTTCGATCGAAGCCTCTCCCTCTCAACGTTTACTTTGAAACAGCTGAGACGAATGCCCTTTAAGGACCTGCTACTTTTAAAACAAAGTTATATACGGGTAACATATATATGGCGCTTTCGCTTATACTGTGATTATAGTTTCAATGACGATGTCGGGAGTAACAACGTGTCTTCGTTTCCCTGGACAGCTTAACGCAGATCTTCGAAAACTGGCGGTGAACATGGTACCATTTCCACGACTTCATTTCTTCATGCCTGGATTCGCTCCACTCTCAGCGAGAGGTACGGCGGCGTACAGAGCACTCACCGTTGCCGAACTCACACAGCAGGTAAACATTACATAGAAATTATATAGTTCTCAGTTGCAGAACAAATTACGTAGTTTCTTTTGGAATTCACATTTATGTCTTTTAACAGCAGTACACTGACCTGTAGAACGGTGCCGTTCTTCAAGTAAGCGATGACGCGAAGAGGATGCCGTCACTGATCCTTACATACCATTCCTGAGGCAAGTGTATGTGGACCCATCATTGTGAGGGGATTCTTCTTCAGAATGCGTTTATCATTCTTTTCCTATCATGAAGTCTACGGTGTGGTTATTTTTTCAATGGTCGATGAGTTTGGCGTCTGCTTTCACTTAATGCTTTCTTTGTTGACGCGATAGGCAAACAATCGTTTTTTTTTAATTTCACCGAAGTTCACTGCTGCTCTAAACTTGGTGGAAATACGCGAGATGTGAAGTTGGCACGATGACGAATGATTTCAGGTGTTTGACGCGAAGAATATGATGGCGGCATGTGATCCCCGTCATGGTCGATATCTCACAGTGGCTGTGATGTTCCGCGGCCGAATGTCCATGAGGGTATGTATGTAAGCTAATCATTTTTGGTTTCGATGCAGCTAGATTATAGCACTGAATTTAGTATCTCGTTACTGTAAGAAATCTGGCGCATATGCTTATCACTCACTCTCAAATGTTTTATTACAGCAAATAGAATTCGTTATCTGCTGCTCTAAACTTGGTGGAAATACGCGAGATGTGAAGTTGGCACGATGACGAATGATTTCAGGTGTTTGACGCGAAGAATATGATGGCGGCATGTGATCCCCGTCATGGTCGATATCTCACAGTGGCTGTGATGTTCCGCGGCCGAATGTCCATGAGGGTATGTATGTAAGCTAATCATTTTTGGTTTCGATGCAGCTAGATTATAGCACTGAATTTAGTATCTCGTTACTGTAAGAAATCTGGCGCATATGCTTATCACTCACTCTCAAATGTTTTATTACAGCAAATAGAATTCGTTACTAAAGGAGGTAGTGACGTTCGAGAGGAAATTCAGACCGTGCCATCTAATTGGAAGTCCTTCCGGTAAAAAGGATAAATGAATTATGGCTTGCTTTGCACTTTCGAAAGCAAACATTTGATTTCTTGACTATTTAAAGATCATTTATAGGAGGTGGATAATCAAATGCTAAACGTGCAGAATAAAAATTCCTCGTATTTCGTTGAGTGGATTCCGAATAATGTGAAGACGGCGGTATGCGATATCCCACCTCGCGGTCTCAAGATGAGTGCCACTTTTATGGGCAACACGACTGCCATTCAAGAACTTTTCAGAAGAATTTCCGAACAATTTAATGGTATTCTTTTGCTTATACACTAAAATATCATAGATGTTTGAATGAAGGACATCGCTGAATACTAGAACCTTGAAGTTTTTTTATTTAATTAACTGATTATTTATTCATTTTTTCGGCATCCCAAAAGAAACACACAGAAGTATATGTGGGAAGCATAAAACCGTCATAGTAAGTGAGGTAATTTGTATTTAAAAAAACCTAAATTAGGAAAACCATTATATAGTGATGTAGAAGTGTATTCGAAAGTTATTATTTTCAACAGTTATTAAAAGCCGATGTTCGTTGGTGCAGTCGGGTGTCATTTCGAAAATTGCTATTGCGATATCCTTAAAGAAAGTTATCAAGCATTTGTAGAGCTTACGATATAGAGTTTACTCAGACGGAAAAAGGACTTGATAGCACACTGAAGAGAATGATGGACAGCGATTAGAGGGAAGCTTGGAGAACGGCGCACAGCGTTTTTTTTCTCTTTTTTTTGATGCATTAAGCGCGGTATTATTGCTTCGACGCAGCAAGCGCACCTAAAACAGCAATGGGGATTAAACAGTTTGAAGATGTTGACTAGGGAATTGCATTGAATGAGAGCAGCAATGTGTCCTTTTCGTTGAGGCTGAATGTAAGTTAAACATTGCAGCCATGTTCCGACGAAAGGCATTCTTGCATTGGTATACTGGTGAGGGTATGGACGAAATGGAGTTTACGGAAGCCGAAAGCAATATGAACGATCTTATCTCGGAATATCAACAATACCAAGAGGCCACCATCGAAGAGGAGGGCGAATTCGAAGATAGTCATAACATCCAACACGATGATTACTCTCGCGAAGAGGAGCAGGAAGAATGAATGCGTTTTGTTGCACATCTAAGCGCATTCCAATTGTGCCTCCTTTGTGGCATCCACTTTAATGTTCACTTCATTTCATTGAAAATTGTGTTTCATTCAGTTGTTATCTACTTTTGCCGTTATCAACAATTCACATATTGTTTCCGTTTATGTTTTATTTTTAAAAAAATTTTTACTGTTTTGTTTTTAGGAATAAACTTCCATTTACATTTGTTTGTTTTCGCATCGAAAACTATTGACACATGACATAGTTTATATTGAATCGGGACATAAATAAAAGACTGCTGATCATATTGAGGGTTGTTGTAAATTCTAATGAGTTTGTAGTGCATTTTTGCTGAATTCTTTATTGAACGAAAAGGAAAGAACAAGTAGCTAGCTGCATGTTGCTAAAGCTTTCGTTCAGTTGTATAGTGTGTGAGGACAATGGAAACGATGATTACATATTGTATGCCATAGGTATATGGCAGCATTTGGTGGAGCCGATCATAGGTGAATAAACACTATTGGTGAATGAGATGCGTTAAGTATACGACATTGCCGAGAATTGGAATAAGCCGACTTACAAGGGAAAAGGCAACGTTATTTAAGGGCGGATCCATTACCATAATTTTCAGTGGTGAACGTGGTATTACTTCTTCAATGAATTCAAAGGTTACTAGCCGAAGAAGTGATGCGTCATTATGAGCTCTCATCAGTTGTGTTGGAGGTGGCTATATGAAGTCAACGTCGGTGATCCGAAGACAATCAAACTCGAAATTGCAATGGAATGATTTGGACGATGCAAAATTGAAAACGCATTTATTTAGTCGAGCATATAATATATATACACATTCATTTAGGCGATATCTGCATCATTGACACTTATCGAACACGGAAATCACCGTTTGTATTCTATTGTGTGCAGTTAGAGTGCGTGAAAATATGTGAATAACGATTCGTTTTGACGGGTGATCGACTTCTAACCTTACGTTCACTAACATCATATTGAACTTAACATCTACGTCAATCCCACGCAATTTGCAAGTTTTAAATAGCCCAAAGTAAACAAAACAAGTAACCCTATCTCATTCAGTAAAGATTACTCGGTAAGGTAGTGGTCTTTCGAAGAAATATAAACTTCATTCATAAATCTACGCCATTGATATGGTAGGTCGGTGAATGCAGAAATAAAAAATTCCTCATTTACCTATGGAGAACTCAAAAGATTAATTTCGATGGACTCAGAGAAATAAGTTACACTTATTTGTCGCTTGAAAGAACATGGTATAGAATAAAGAAAACGACACAATAAAACAACATAAAGACAGCACCATTTATCATAAATTAGTTAGAATTTAAAGTCTTTCCCGAAGAAATTTCTTGTTTTTCTATATAGTTTGCTTGAAGCATTTTTGAGAAAATGAGGGAAAATAATTTAGATGGAATAAAAATATGCATTCGATACATTGTTGTACTCAAATTTATAAAATTAATGCTCTTATTTAGGCATTGTTTCTAAGTGAATTTCATCTTCACTCAAACATTTTCATGATCCCAATGATGTCTTAATTGGGATCTGATAAGAAACAATTATTATAGCTATCGATGAATACAGATATTGTAGACTTTTTAAACAGGATTTTTTTCCGTTTTTGACAAATCATCTGTTGATTGTGTTTGTTGTTGCCGTCCATCGTTTTGATTGTGCGGTCTTCGACGTCCACCACCGTTAAGTGCGGCGATACCCATTTTCTCAAGTTTACCGAATGATACTTCAAAACCACAACTCCAGAAAAATGAGAAGAAATATGTGATAATAAATGTGGGTACCGCATAATGAAGAAACTGAAATAATTCAAATTACTTTATTATTTTATTCAATTAATTATGAATTAAATTTTTTTTTCGGGGAATTATTAGCAAAAGAAGCGAAATAAAATTCTTTATGTTCACATGAATTGTATTCTCAATAGTGGAAAAATTCGCAACTTCTCCTCCTGAATAACGAATTGCTTAATGATGACGAGACTCAATGATATTTTTGCAGTATTNCATAAATTTTCACCATGCTAACCAAAATATTAATAAGCAGTCGAAATTGTGGGCGCTTTAATTTCAGTGCTTATGATTATTCATTTAAATTGCTAAAGAGTGGATTCAAATGACATGCAATTACTGCATCAATGATTCGAAAACTTTACCGGCAGCATTGTTCTGACAGGCGATCACCACCCAGGCAAGTGCAAGTGACCATCCGAGCCTTGAGAAATTATCGTAAGAAGCTGAGGCAACAGTCGAAATCGGTATTCCCTTTATGTTGTTGTAAAGACCGAGTACACATGCCAAACCGATCGCCACACTTGCACACCACAATGCGATGGCAATAAACTGAACGAAATTAGCGTTGTAGACAATAGACTCATCGCTATTCAACGAAGGATCTTAGGAAAGGCATTTTGATCTATGATTCCCTGAACTAAGTGAACATTGCATAAAATTCAACATCTCATAATCTTTGATGAATTACTTAGAGAAAGCAAACAGATAGATGCATATATAGAAGTAAAGGAAGAGGAAGGCTAATTCTATTGTCTGGTTTTATGACTAATGGTAGTATTATAACATCGAAATATTCGGCATATAAAGATTCGTTGTAATATTCTCTTCGTTATCGCTAGCCGAATCTGGGACGGATGAGACATGATCAAGTGTTTTATCACTTCCATCCGTATCGTCATCTATATGCGCTGAATATACGATTGTCATAGGATTATGGACTCATTAGTGTCACACAATTTCTGCAAGTGTGCAAAGCGATGCTTCATGTTATTGTATGAATTATCGCAACGAAAGCAAAACCTACCGGATGAATCATCAATTTCTTGCCTCTGGTTTTGTGAAGGAAATAACCTGTCAGGACACCTATTATATATGGAGTACATCGCACCCAAGGAGCTGTATAAAGAAACGTCATGAAGTCGCTGACACCTTCTAACTGGCCATTGCTTCTGCAAACGTTGCATCGTATTAGTATATTTCCGGCAATCTCTATGTTACTTTTGTCGATTTTTATTAAAAATGGATTATCTTATCAGTGAAATATTTCAACAGGTCGAGTTATTATGAAGAATTCGAAAAATTATGCACCATAAGCATGAAGGGTGATGAGCCCCTAATGTAAGTCAATGATAAGTGCCCCTACTGCTAATGGGTATCCTGATGGTCGATATATGTTGCAGTATGCATGATAGCTAAAAATCTTAGAGGATCATTAAAAAAAGCATTTCAACTCATAAAATTTATCAAGCCTTCCGTTCGTAGAGTGTCGAATAGAAAAGTTTCCTTTCTAAAATTCAACCTAAAATTATTTTCTATCCCGCCTCACAGAATAATAGCTTCACAATAAAATGCGAAATTGCATATATGCTTAAAAATTAAACGCTTTGCAGTTGCCTCGAAAAATCGCATCCGCACTGATTTGTAACCGTGGAAAACTTGGAATAACGTCAGCGTCATTCGAATACAAGTACGAATTAACTAGAATTTCAGCATTTTGCCTATTATTATTAAATAAAACAATGAAGCACTCTTTAGCATATACGTTTCCGATGCAAAAAAATTTGATTATAGAAGAAAGCATCGATAGAATAGTCGCCGATTAGAGGCTAAAAGAACCGTTAGAAAAGCCTTACTGCCGCAGGTATGTGAAGAGTGTTGCTGGAAAATCGTATTTAAAATGAACAGCATAGCATGAAGCGATTGAAAGAATAAGAAAGAATGCCACTGAAATTCCTCCGGCAATTTTCGAATAAAACAACGGTACAAGAAGAAGTGGTGAAAAGATATGAATCTGCATATCAGTTGATAGATACCATGAATGTCCCATACACTAAAATCGCAGAAATTACGCAAAATATTACATCAATTAGGTTTGCTAATACTTCTGTGATATGATTATATCCACGAGAGATTTTTTTCGAAAAAATCATTGGCATAAACAGATAAAATTAGAAAAGGATAGTAGATCGCATTGTTGAGTAGGTGCAACGATTTTTATTATGGGAAGCTGCATCATACATCAACTAAAAGTGCTGCTATTAGGAAGATATCGGCATTTGAGCAATATTCTATTGCCTATCACTGCATCAATATTTTTTCGGAAGTAATTTTGGTAGGCAATAGTTTTTATGTTCCATACCTGAAATATAATATTTCAATAAGTGTTTTTCTTTTTGTAATTATGATTTGATTGGCTCTCGACACTAAAATGAGAATGTTGAAGGATTAGCAAAACGAACAAGCATTATTTAAAACCTACCATAGTATCCATACCGAAAAAGTTGTTAATATAGAGGACATTTCTCCACCAGTATTTTTTACAAGATTCCACCTCCAAATCGGTTGCCGTTAGTGCTGTTGGTCCTTTTGTGAGATATGGATACATCACTGTATAGAAACCGATGAAGAAATAATAAGGTGGACTAATTCTGCAATAAATGTTAAGTATAATTTTATTCACAATTGTTTCAATCAACTGGCGGAAGCGATGAAGAGAGGTGGGGATGGGATGATGAAGGTGGAAGGAAGGCGGTGGGTGAGGTGAGGAGCTAACAAGTTTATGGAACTCCTAGAAAGTTTTTGGAGCGCTTCTAATGGATGAACAGATGCTGCAACAAATGAGTTCGAAAGCTGTTTTAATTGTTCTTGATGATGCGAAATATAGTCGAGTTTCTCGCACATTTTTTAGATGAAATCTGCAAAAAAAAGAGGAGGCCGTCCACGTGACACTTTAAATTCCTTTCGCTTGCCATGTTATTTTAGGCAAAATTCAGCCACATCACTTTTACACTGACCTCCATGCGAATCGCATTCCTCTCAGTGCTACTTCTTCGTTCCTTAAAATCTTTTTCCTGCATGCGCATCTTTACTTTGCAAGAAAATTTGCCCAGTGGGAAACTATTCACCAAAATTGGCCGTAGCCTTTCATCTTTAATAGGAGTTCCATACGATATAAAACAGTTTATTGTTTCTTACCTAAGAATCCGATGAACATAGAATAAAACCCAATAGATAGGATTTTTCATTGTTCGTGGATTCCTATCCATTTCCTTATAGAATACATATGCTAATAGCACACCACCAATGAAGAGAAAACTATCAACTGAGAAGAACGCATTGAAGAGTATATCATTTTGAATTTCGTTCGTCGATTCTATTACCGCCAAGAAATTATCTGCAAATTTTTTCAACGTGACTAGAATTGTACATATTGTTTTGTTGTATTTAATGTCTAAAATATTCCGCATTTCAATTCTTAGCGAAAATTCCATGCTTGAATTCATTTCCGCCAATGTTTTGCTATACTAAGCTACAGTTAACATATTTGTTTTTTGCCTCTAGCATCGAAAATGCTCAACAATAGTACATTAACTTCGATGGAATATTCTCCTACCATCACATTACTAAGTTTTATTATAATAACAAAAAAAAAATTCATATAATCGTCCCATTTGTGCTTTATGAAAGCTTCTCACTATTCAGTCGTTTATTAGCATAAAGTGACTGCTTGTTTGTTCGTATGAAGCTACATCATCAAATATTCCACAAAATTAATCACTAAATCCACAAGCATATACAAATATCTGATGTAGATAAAGCATTTCATAATTACCGTATAGATCATTATTCTACTAAAGCGAATACCATTTCTTCAAAGTTGTCAATATTTTTCCTAAAAGTTCCCTCTAGGAGAGCGACGATTGATTTAAAAAGAAAAGCTTATTTTTTTCACTCATAATTTCGCTTAAAAATAACCCATCTTGGAAATAATAGCGACTAAAGGAAAGTCACACCTGCACCGAGAAATATTGTTATTACATGACCAGAGATGACCCATGCTAATGAGAATGCACGAATACAATGTAAACAATCGATTTGTCCAGGATGCTTTTCAACGCTCAAAATTTCTGCACCATTCGTATATACCGAGAACGTTAGAAGTGCACGTATACCTGTAATTAAATTATTACTGATTTCTAAGGTTATATTGCATTTTCGAGTATATCAGATCGTTGATAGCGTTAAAAATCATGGCGAATTTCGTAACCTGTGAATAGGAGTGCAAAGGTAGATAGACATATCTAAATAAGCATCTCGAATTCTCTGTTGCTTTCTTAATCTACATCGTTGTAGATGTCAGCGAACAAGAAATAACTTACAGTTGATGCAATCAGTGTGATTTCAGTAAGCCCATCATTCCCTAGAAGAATGCTTCTCAAAACTGTTGAAATATTTGTGAAGTTAGGTGAGCAAAAAAAAAATGGAGTCCATAGAACAAGTGTTCCTATAATATTTGCTAAAAGCAAAATTTCATCGGTAAATAAGTTAATATTTGATTAACGCCTGTAGAGAAAAAGATAATAAGCCTACCTGCAGATGCACGGAATGATTTGAAAGCCTCACTGTCAGTAGAGGTGACGTAATCAATCGTTGTGCTAATCACCATCACTAATATAATAAGCAAACAATATGCTCTGAAATGATGATTTCTAAGCGGCTGTTTACTGAAGCAATAAAAAATAATGAGTTGAATTTCGATTTTCTATAGATGAATTCACCTATATCAAGACAATTGGCAAAGCTCCCTTTATGCAGCTCATATTACACTTCAGCTGCACTCAATTTCGCTCACTGTGACGATTTCTAATAGAATTGGAAATTCATGCCTCAAATGCGTGATCATGAATTCAAGTCATTCAGATACTCATCCATACGATGATTTCTCACTCCAATACGTTGATGACTACACCGTTCCACGTCTAGAAATATTTCTCGACTCTATACTTTGGAAATTTAATATTTAAAGTGATTCTATTCATCGCTTGAAAACGCATTCCTCTTACAAGTTCTTCGATTTTAAGCAACTATTTTTTAATGGATGTGATATTTTTAGGCAAAATTTACAGCATAAAGACAAAAGTGGCAAATAGAGATCAGCAAAATGTGATGCTTTTGAGGTTATAGAGATATGCTAAGCTTGTTCTCGATAAGCATTCCAACTTTATCAACCGACACACAGCGAAACATTTTTTTCGACCATGTTTTTTTTTTAAACAATGGCGAAGAATATGAGCTTGTTGTTTAAGGAAAACGAAGTTGTTTGTGATTGCGATAAATTTCTTGTTTTCATTGCCTACAAATGAATGAAAACATTGAAGTTAAAGTAAAGAGAAAGCTCGTTGAGAAATTCATTCACTCACGTGACGAACCAGAAAGGTCCACTCTTTTGCGGTCCATTCCGTGGACGGCAGGATACTCCACAGAACGAGATAGTTTTTTGCACTCCGCCGCCCATTGTTTGAATTAACTTTTTGACGTCCTGAAAGTGAGGTCCCATAGTTTTTCTATATTGAATATTTATTTCAGCAAGCAACAAGGATCGAAGGCATAGCCACCATGTGGCTTAATGCAATTATAAAAACACCATCAAATATTCCATTTGAATAAGTGCCAAACCACGAACTTTTTCAGCTGCATAGCGCCTTTATTTATTACAGCAGTAGAATGGGCTCACATTTGCCTCTCAGTGGCTTTTAAATTCACCCAATTTTAGTGCACTTGTGTATCGTATTATACCTTTTATAAGCCCCCTCTCCATAATTTGATAGCAAATATACGTCTGTTTTGGACAGCTCAACCTGTTGTTCTTCTCCTGAATACAAGCTAACACGTTTCGAGCATTTCAAGTTTACATGATGAGACTAATTTCTTCCTTGGTTTCAAATTTGTTCTGAGACAACATGCTACGAATATGACAAAATGAGCAAATGCGCGGTGAATATATTCAAATATTGGGAAGGTTGTTCGAAGGATTTACTGCATTTAATAGTTTCTTCCCTGAAATTTTTAAAAATCTACATCGTTTTACGCAATTCGAGATTATGAGAACGAAAAATTGGCGCAATTCCTTTGCAAGAATAAATAATGAAACATTTTCGAATGTTTAAGTAAAGCGAAATTTCAGCGCAATTTCTATTTACTTGACTAATCTATCTTGTCGAAATTTCTATTTGTATAACACATCATTTAGTGCACATAAGCATATAAACCTCCTTATCAGTATTGTACAAACTTTTAGCTATCTAAAAACTGAGCACATTGTTGAACACAAATACCGCTGCCTGTTGAATCGATTGTCTTTTATGTGCTTTGACAAATTTGCACTTATAGAACACAGTATGATAGCATCATGTCCTTGTGCATGCACTTTTGTCTGTCCATCTGTGTGGTAGCTAAAAACCGGAAACAACGGTATTAAGGTTTGTGGAACTAGCACACCAGACGGTTGATATCCTACGCCAACATTTGAGCTGATCTGTTAAGTCCAGAAGAATTAATGTACTTTCAAAGGGGGCAAAAAATTTGCGAGCATTTTTCAGCGATTAGTGATAAAAAAACGAATCTTTTATCGATAATCAATATAAGCCGCCTGATAGATCAAAATATGAACGTACTACTGGGCATATTTTGTGAATAGTAAATGACTTATGAAATTGACAGCCGGGTTAATGCAACTACAAAAGCGCCTAGGGCTTCATTTGTTTTGGCTCAATTCTCCATATGCTTAAGCAGCACAGTTTTCGCTAACCACAGTGGCTTGCCACGAAGAGGGTTCGTTTCAGTAACATAAATTTCCTCCTTCTTTTCAACAATCAAGCACTTTTCAACCCTTTTAACACCCTTGAATTAATCGACTGATTTCGAGCAGCCGCAGAAATAAAGCATTCCAAGTGATTTAGAGGAAAGCTCGTCACAGAAATAAATAAACTATGAAAAGACCTGGTTATTGCAAGTGTCCGGCATACAAACTGACCACTTGAATGACATGCCTGCTGAGCATGCTGAAACCTGAAACAAGAGGAAATCAATGGAGTTATTTCGTTATTGCTACGAAATAACACATAAACTTAGTGCTAAACTTGTCTTTCCATTAAAAAAAAATTCACTTTTTAAATTGAAGCATCAATAGTACAAATGTATATGAGAAAGAAAAACCTACGTAAATAGGATGAATTGAAAATTTTTTCATGCAAATATTGGATAGCAATTGACCAGAATTTCCATTTCTGTTAACTTCTCCAATTTAATGACTGCATTATTCGGCTAAATGAAAAAATTCTTTAAGAATTTTCTTTGTTTAGTCCATGAAAGAAACATTTGTGGTCAAAGAGATTGTTCGACATTTATGAAAGAAATAAAAATTTCCTCGTAAATTATAGGCATATTTAGTGAGCAACGCTACGTTTATTGACTTTTTTTTGCTTAAAGAAAGTCCATACGGAGAACAATTTTAACATTTCAGTCAATTGATAAGTGATTATAGTCGCAATCATTTTCTTTCATCGGAACAGACCGACCACAAAGTCTGATTATAGTACGTATTCAATATAAGCCCCTCCCTTTCGATTATGTGTGGCGATTGTGAACCATTGGAGGGCTTCTTCTAGTAATTTGTGTTTTAGGTCATTCACAGCATGTGATGGGATAATTTGGCAAATGACCTAAATATAACAATATTATTGCATTCTCACATAAAATAGGGCTTTGAAATTTTTTTCGAGCGAGCCTTCTTTCTTTTGATGCTCAAGAGGCGCGGTTCATTGAGTTTACTAAAAACACTTGGGATCGTCCTCTTGTTGTTACTGTTTTAGTTGCTGTTACTGTTAATTATAGTTACCTAGCGGAGTTACCTGGCTCGCACTGATTTTGGGAATAAATAATAATGCCAAAAAATAGTGAATATTTCAGCCGGACGTTTCTCTATGAAATGACTAGAAATAGAATGAATCGTCAGCGATTAATAAACATTAGCTTACATTAGTTCCTTCCGTGAGGAAGTTCGGCGCAACTGTGACCCAACAATAATGTGTGCTATAGTCGCTGTTTTGAGGCGCATTTACACCCACACATTCTTCCCATGAGCCTTGCCATTTCGTGTTGAATTCGAGAAGGCCAGATGGTAGACGCCCAAACGAATCCATCTCTAAAGAAGAAAACAAAGGCTAAAAATTGAGGATAGAAGGAGTTGCGAAGATAGCGTTGATAGATAGCCTACATGGCCAGCCTGCATGTAGACACCAATGATGATAGATGTACGATTTCAGAATTCTTTAGTCAATTTGAATGTGTTGTACCATTGTGGCCAGTCACTTAAATCTGTCAGCATTTAAGAGTTTCATAATGCAGCTCCAAAATAAGTGGCTTATGATGTTAAATTCTGCAAGTCGTTGTATCCGTCAGTGCGCATCTCTATATTACTCGACCTATTCGGCTTCTACAGTTCAGGACTGAACATTGCGGGAAATTGTCAAAATTTTCGATCAAATTTACCTCTCTTTGCATCTGTGATTAGATTTTACCGGCAGGAATGAAAATTCGAATGTTTCGGCAGTAAATGTCGGGATACCGAATCCTATTGTGAAGACCGGATAGGTTTTAACGATTAAAGAAAGCTAATTGACTGGAAGCAGACGCAAATTGGTCACTTACGCTTCGCCGCAAATAGGTTATTGTTGATCATTTGTGTCTTCAACTCGTTGCATTGTTGGTCAGTTTTGTTGCAGTTCAAACCGGACCACGATATGAAAGTGTTTAAACTAGCTGCCCAAAAACTGGTATCGTTTCGGCATTGTTGACTTTCAACAACACTCGTGTTGAACGGTAAAGCTGCCAATTCCTATAACGAAACGTTTGTTCAATGAGAACATAATGAACTCAGATACTTAGAGTAGAATATATGAGATAAAACAAAGGGGAAAAACACATCAAATAGGTTGGCACCATTTGCATCTTTGCAATACAGCTGGCTGATCAACAGTTGATCTATACCAAACAACGACACTAATTTTTATGGTTGCTAGACGGATCAACTGTCCGCATGTAAATTTTATGTCTCCTTCGAAAGCATCAATAACTTCATTCACTTGTGCCGTATAACCCGGAAAAAAGATGAATACATATTGAGATATATTAACAACGAAGCTTACATATTAAGTGGTAAAATGCGCATTTACAAAGTTTGTGAAGCGCGTGACAGCGATTCAATCCATCGGAATTATTACTGTATTCAGATGAACTACTGTAGTGATCACGATACACAAATATGCTTATGTACAAGCATGCATTGACTAGGTGCCCTCGCAATATTTTCATACTATATTATCGTAATGAATAAAACATTCAGAATTTTGCGAATTTCATAAAAATTCTTTTATCAGTAGGCGGCTAATCACTATATACAGTGATGTCAACATGAAGCAAAGGTTGTGTGTATCATCTGTGAGTTTGCGTTTTTAACGTCACAATCAACGCCCACGAACGTAATGGAGCTTCTGAAAAAAAAAANAAAAAAAAAAAAAAAACAGCTCATAGATGGCCATGAGAGAGTGTTTTTCATATTAGACATCACCATCACCGCCATACTCCCTTTATAATGTCCCAGTCAACCATGATATCAATTCAAGTTAATTTATAACCAATAATGAAAGTGTTGCACGGTGTATCGCTATTTATTTCGAACAGCTTTCGGCCAATAAACCAGCTGCAGTTTCAAAACGTAGATGGGAACCGGCATGAAATTCATTCAACATTATCTAGCTAACTTACTCATGAGGCCCCTAAGCACTTCATCATACCGTATTCTTTTCGTTTCAATAGAGAGCAGGAATACATTGAGAAAACTCTAAAAGTCATATCTTTGATGTGCTAAGTTAAAGGCTTTTCCATTCTTTAGCGATTGAGAGAGAGAGAAAAAGATTTACTAGTCCACTTCGTTGGTGGACTGAAACCACTAGCATTGGGAAAATTTTACCAAACTAGCTTAACAAGCACTTTTGCAAGCCACCTAATGCAGCATTTATTCTAAATATAACTTTTGCTTCATACCAATTTGCAAAGTAAAAATTCATTGCGCGCTGAAATTCATACCGTTTGTATGCCCTTTCAAAATAAAATATATGTGAAAATGTAAGGAATTGTTCCATAAGTGGGGCTTTCATGAAAAGGACTCCGGATCGGTGTTCGTAAACCATACTACCCACAAATGAAATGCCATTTTCTGACAGTCGCATAGAGGAAGGTGTTCGAAAATGCAGCGATAATGAGCACAACATATTCGGCTTGGGGACCTGTGTCTCTTCCGCAGTTCGCATGGGAAAACATTTTTTGTTATTCATAACCATTTGATGCTGCCACATGCATCAGAAAGATGTATGAAGGTTTTATAGTGCAAGAAAATGTGAAGCAATATCGCAACAAAGACCCATTTTAACGTTGCTTTTATTTTTCCTGAATTCGATTATGCAAAGCTTTCAAGTTGGAAAACTCATGAACCCAAAAAATGCTTTAACATTTTGGGACCATTTCGCACCGCCCCAAAATGCTCGTCTGCTGAATCAGTGCATTGCTCTGTAAGAACCAAACTCTTCTTATCCATTTACATCATATGGGTGGGGGGGAGAGGAATGTTGACGACAATGGGCAACAAATAGTGAGAATTGAAATTAAGTTGATGTTTGAGTTAAAGTTCTACTTTGTGATTAAGAGTCATTCAAAATACACAGCGCTATCTTCACAATGAAAGTCATCATAGCGAGGGCAAAGTACGTGAGCGCGTTGAAAGAATCTTATCTAGCCACAATGGTGATCATCATATGCGTATCTGCAATTGAATTATTTGCCCTTCAAATGCATCTCACAAGCAAGAAAAAGTTGACAATGTCTAATGCCTCATGTGGTTTAGCGGATTAATGAAAAAAATTTCTTTAACTTCCTATTCAATTCTCATTTTTTTTTTCATTTATATGGTACTTTGTTCTCAAGATTGATATTGACGAGAGGATTGCCATTATGAAGGTGATATCAGGCACTTCCTCTCGTTTTTCTACACTATTTTTCCATTTACACGGTCTTCTGTTCACAAGGTGCAGCTCGATGTGAATAAGCAATCAGAAAATTAAGGAATTATTGCTTTGATATTTATTGTGATTGTTATTGATGAAATGTTTGTTGAAGGAAGAAACGATTGAAGGAAAATTGAATTTCAATTGTTTAATTCACCTTTTTCATTAATTGAATGATTTCATGCTTTAAAGCTGAGTTACGAATAGCGTTTAGTTAGCCTTCTTTGTCGTGATTTTTTGCCAAGTTTAAAATTTTATACTTTGTAAAGTCATTCTGAATACCTCTTTAGATTGTTCTCTAAATGGAAATAAATGTACCTCAAAAAAACTGACAGAGACCATAGAAATGATGTGCATCACATATACCGCGCACATCAAGTGGTTTCATAACTGTCCGAAAAATGAAGCAAAAACATTCAACTCGGGCAGGCACGTGTTCTGTTTCAACCGACAGCTTAACAAATTCAGTTGAAATTGCTTTCAGAAAAAGGTTCACATTTCTTATTAAATTTCTAAGGACTTTTGATATTCCTCTGGGTAACACAAGGGGTTTGTAGGTAATGGAGGTAAGAATTGGTGCATAGAAATGCTAGAGGTCGATAACTGCTCTCGGAAACCCCTATTTCGATTCCTACTACTTTAATTATTCAAATTATATTCCCACCTAATACAGTCTTTAAAAGCAACAACTAAAACGCATAAATGTGCTATTTTTATTGCTTTTTTAGTTTTTGTGTTAAACTTTTATAGCACAAATGAAGCAAAGCACAAACTAGGATAAAGTTTCTTAAAGATGAGTTTGCCGAAACAGTATTATTGGTTTTATTGGTATGTGAAGCACTTATACGATGAAAAGAATAAACGAGGTCAACGATTGCAGATGAACAACACGTTTCAAGGTGTTACCAATTGGCGCATAGCTTTCGAATGGGTAACATAAGAGGACAAACAAGGTCAACGAAATATTTCTAGAGATTTTCACACGCTTCATTCTTTATATTGCCATCACCTCGTATTGCCTCCATTTGATCACGTTTCATCTATGCGTTAGTGATAATCGAACTATTTCGATAATCAATGGTAATTTTTGCATATATTTATCAATAAGATATGCCAGCGTAAAGTATTTTTGGCAATATAAGCAAGAAATGTTCAATATGGTTTGATGATCTAGACCGATAGAATTGGGATCTTACCTCAAAAAATGGAAGATGTAGGCAATCAAAGTTAGAAAACTTTCTATGTAGTAAAATCTAAGAATGCCTTGGCGAAAGGATTTTGGGGAACCGTAAGTAGATGGGAATTATCAAAAAATTATTAAAGATGTAACTACATCGTGCAATCTTATAAAAGTTCTGGTTGAGGAATGTAATATCTTTTAAAAAGCATGCACTAAAGATAAAGAAAAATGGAGAAAAAAGTGATACTTAAATGATCAATTATTGTTAATACTGTTGAAAACGTGCGAAATTTCTATTCGACGTTTATCTTTGTGCAAAGTTTATATGGAGTATGATCGAGAATAAAAAAAGACTACAAAGGGCGCAAGGAACACCCAAAAAAAGAGGACAATTTACAGGCAACTCGGATAGCGGTCGTGATTGCAACTATCGCGTTAACACTGTTAACAAAGGTAAATAAATCTCTTCAAATGCACTTTGTTCTATTGCATAAGAAATTTTTTTGATTTGCTTCGCATATATTCGCGTAGAACAATTGGTCCATAAATGGTCATCTTCGTGAGTTGAATATTCTTTTCAGGCAGATATCGACGTTCAAAGCAATGATGCTGCAAGTGACTATGCGGAAGTTCGCGTACTTTTAAACGAATATCACAAACTGATTGCACGAAAGTACAGTTCATCTAATGATTATGTGCGTGGTTACCAGTTTAATATTCCAAAGAAATCAAATTTATTTGCCTCCCTGATTTCCTCTTCTAATCGCCGATTTAATTCAAATACCTAAGCTGTGCTAGTGCAAGAGCATCTGAGTAAGCGAATGTCTTTACAGGTAGCAGAAAGATACGCCATTGATGGAAGAAAATAATAACACCGAACCAAAATGTTGACATATTAAGAATTTTATTCCATCAAATAGATTTCCGTTGGAATTTCTACACATTCATGTATGAAAAGCAATAGCAACACAAATAGTCTTTTGAATGTGGCAAGGAAACAGTGTGCTTTTCCTGTAGTGCAGAAATCAGTCCTTACAGCATCAAGTTCCCATTGTTAGGTATTCTTTCACTAGTATCTGACGTCATGGGAAGTATAATTCCAGAACGCGAAAGAGGTGAATGTGGCGTTGCAAAATACATCGTTTGATGATGGCACTGAAGCATCGACGAACCGCAAAGGAGGCGTCGCCGGAGAACTTTTTGAAAACGATATCCTCCTCACATTGCCTCAGGCGCGAAGTTTGCTGAAGGAAGCTAGTGGAAGTGCGTTTTTTTTTCATCCAAAGTCAGAGGTAGTGATAGTAAACGATTAAAACTTACCGACTGATAAGAATTCAACTGCAATGAAAATTCGGGTTTCAAAAGCTGCAACCGGTCGAATTTCAAAGTATCGGCCGGTAACCAGGGGTCCTTAGCTAATATGAAGCGTGGCAGTATAACGTTCACTCGCCGATTAGTCTTTCTTCCCTTCTCGCCTCCTCCTTCTTCGTACCCCTCTTCTCCTCCGCTCTTCCTTCTCTCTCAACTTAGTATCCACTGTAACCGGAATCTTCTTTCCACAACATTCTTTTGCACTTCAAATAGTAACGCTAATTTTCCCTGCAACAACAAATATTTCCAAGTCATATTTTCAAAAATCGAATATTGCAGTGCAATGTGTCTTCCGCTTGCTATAGTCCTGTGCGGAAAAAAATCCGGCTGAGGTTCAATTCTTTGCACATCCGACGCCCGACTAAGAAATCCTCTTCCAATGGAAAGGCAATAATAGTAGATAAACGAAATCAAAAGGCAACCAGAAAATTGCAGCTAACCGAATTTCAAAACTATCGGCCGATAAAATCGATCGGTAAGAAGCAACCGAACTGTCGGTTCTCAACCGAAATTCGCTTGGTCGGTTGCCACCATTTATCGGAGATACGAGTGTAAGACCCGAGTGAGATCTTGCTTCGAAAAAACATTCTCTCAAATAGAGTACTTACGAAAAACACATCTGCTGCTGATTAGAGGCCTATTTTTAATGAGGACTACTCGTTTCAATTACGAAAGCAGTAGTGCCGCACTCTCTGTATAGAGCACAATAGTATTTCCTTTCAACCTTTAATTGATGAGACTTAAGACATTAGAACAAGAGCGTATTGAATGAAACGCAGCGAAACATATGCGAATGATATAAGGTTGTATTTATGTGCGCATAACGTAATACTGCAAGGAAAAGCATTTTAAGTTTTTCAGTTTTGTATGTAATTGAAACAGTTTCTCTTCTCTGATATACTCTTGCCAAAACTACACGCAATGGCTCATATCTTACCGAACCATAGTTTATACTAGCTGTTCTCAAAACGGGCATCCTACCAGGAAGTACGTCTTGTTCCTATTAAAAGAAGATGGGTGAAGTCAGTGGCAGTTAGCCTTCGCTGATCAGTTTTCAAATGCGGCTTCAAACTTTGCTACTCTAAACCTGTTTTTTTATAGGTTCTTCGTGTTCAAGGATGCGCTTCATAAACGTAATTGCAGGAAACCTCCGTCAAGCACAAGTTGGTGAACGTTATATTTGGCCACAACTCAATGTTTCCTACGCTTTCGGTACACTCGATCGTAAGTGAATTTATTGTATATTTTCTAGCGTTGTTAAATAATTGTGCTACTGCATTACTTGCATTTCGTGCACATCATTCGTTGTTGTTTTGCACTCGCAACGATTAGTAAGGAGTGGATGAAGATGTATTATACAGCGAATGCTGCATGTTTCCACAGATATAACATTTCTCTTCCATGTGTTAATAAGCTTCATGTATAGATGTGAATCTAAAGAACATCTTCAGAGAGGTTTTTTCAGCTATTTGGCAGAATCTAATTCGTGATGCTCTCAACTATGTGCAAAATGAAACCTGTATTCGCTTTCAGGTAAGTTAGCCTTTCCAATATCCTCTAAGATTAGTTCAGAGCAGATGGTGAGCCAATCTTTGACGTGCAAACTAGACAGAATGAAGCTAGAATCATTTCATTTATAACAGGTAAAGGGCAAAATTGCAAAGATTTGTTTCATAATTGCATGAACTTCGAGTTGAATTGATGATTTCTGAACTGTTATGTTGGCTATGGAATATTTAAAGGAAGCGCCCTAACTGGATATCGAGTCGTAGGGGTTTTACAAAATTTTAGATGTCTCAGCTTCAGCGTTGATTCTATTAGGAAAAAAAGTAATCATTTTATTCCAGAGCAAGTTTGCTTCAGGACGGAATTTTTCCTGGAATTTCATTCGAATGTCACGGAAAATTGTTTTGAAACCTACCACCAAATTATTCACCACTACACTTAACATGCAATGTCATATATTTACTTGTTGTTCGTCCGGAGTGCTCAACGTATCATTATGAAAGCTGAGTTTTCGTAATGGAAAAGGCTTACAACTGATTACAGGAGAACGACAACTCATCTGATTATCTCCAGTTCATAAGAGGATCTGGATGCTGGTCGAATATTGGTCATGTTGGAGGGCGTCAACAGATTTCAATTGGATATGGCTGCGAAGCGGCAAGCATCTCTTTCATTTTTCTTAGATATAGGGTTTTAAAGCATCTCCCATTATCACAAGAGAGCTACCTGTCCGAGAGTTCAGTGTGAAGCAGCACACATTACTGTACTTGTTGTTCCCATAGTAGTTGCTTTCTTTCTGGATTCTGCAATGTGCCTGATGATATAAAAA